>BHFT01042334.1:0-50474 GCA_004320025.1 Laticauda laticaudata
TTTTTTTTTTTTTTTTTGGTTAATAATTGTACTATTGGGTGGGTGTGGGGAATTGTAACCCAGATGGAAAATGCATGCGACACTGGGTGTCATCCATTCCTACTGCTAAATCAATATTATATGCACACAACACTATTATCTCTCAAAGAAATGAGAAGTGCCAGAGGTCAGCAAGCTTCAAAGCTGGTATGTTAATGCCCCAACTGTATTTCACTGTTTGAGGTCACCAATGGTTACGTTTGCTTTTAGAAAGTAGATTAGCTCATTTTGGAGCTGAATTACATGAAACCAACCACTCACTTATCCTACACTCTGCCCTGCCTGTTTTGTGATGGTAAGGAAAGGTCATTAGACTGGAATATTACCCAGATTCAGCAAAAGAAAATTTGAAAGCTGCGGCAGGAAACTTTCTTAGAGTTGGGATGATAGGAATAAGCCCTCAGATTCCTAAAATGATTCTGAGAACATTCTGAGTCATTTGTCCAGAGATGATATTTAGCAGGTTCTGACCCGTTCTGGAGAACCAGTAGTGGAAATTTTGAGTAGTTCAGAGAACCAGCAAAAATACCCCCTCTGACTGTAGATTTTACAGTATCCTTTCCCTGCCATGCCCACCAAGCCACACCCACAGAACCGGTAGTAAAAAAATTGAATTCCACCATTGCATTTGTCCTGAAGATGCTTTCTGAAAAGGCAACTGGACTTTCTGTTTGTTTTTTTTCTTTGAAGAGGTTTCGCATCTCATCCAAGAAGCTTCTTCAGCTCTGACTGAATGGTGGGGAATGGAAGGAATTATATCCTTGCAGACAGCTGGTCATTTGCATCCTTTTAGAAGGTCGTTGAGGCCGCTTGGAGATTTAGAATAACTTTGGAATGTCTTCCTTTACTTTCCCAGCTAGAAAGCTAACTTCATCTCACAGGTGGTGTTCTGCCTGTCTGTTACAAATACTGTACAAAGCAGATAGATCAACTCCACAAAGCATCCACACAAAGTCTTTTTTATTGGTTTATCAGGCATCCTGTCAACTCACATTTATGATGAAGTTCTTCTTAGTGTCCAGTCCTTTGCATATCCAAATTGTGGTGTAAATGATATTAATCTTTCTCTTCCATAGTCGCAGAGGCAGGGGGTAGAGCTGCCACCACGAGGCTGTGTTCAGGCAAGAGTGGGGGAGCCTCCCCCAACCTAACAAGGGTTAATTTAGTGACCAGTCAGGATTACAGATGTGGCCACATGACATGGACTACATTTCCCAGGATACCTTAACAACATTTACCATGATGCATTCTCTCAAAGCCTAACTAACTATCCCAAATCCCATTAACTCTAAACTGTCTGGACAGCACAGGTGGTCATCGACTTACGACCACATGGATCCCAACATTTATCTTGCTAAGCAAGACAGTCTAGTCTGATGAAAAGAAGAACTAGGGGTGACATGATAGCAGTGTTCCAATATCTTAGGGGTTGCCCCCCCAAAAAGAGGGAGTCAAGCTGTTCTCCAAAGCACCTGAGGGCAGGACAAGAAGCAATGGGTGGAAACTACTCAAGGAGATTGTTCTTGACCAAACAATTAATCAGTGGAACAACTTACCTCCAGAAGTGGTGGATGTTCCAATACTGGAAGTTTTTAAGGAGAGATTGTTTGAAATGCTACAGCATTTCCTGCCCGAGCAGAGGGTTGGACTAGAAGACCTCCAAGGTCCCTTCCAACTCTGTTATTTCTTTCTGTCAAACTACTTTTGTTTTCTTTTGTTTGTTTTGTTTTTGTAATCTGCTGCCTGTTAAAGAAATCTGGAAATCTTGAAAATATACCAATTTTAAGAAGTTTGGACTAGCCAAATAGCATTGCTCAAACAATGAATTTCAAACAGTTTCTTGTGATCCCCATGTCTAAGTTTCTTCTCAGAGATGTCAAAGGGACACACACTGTCAGAGAGACTATCAGCAAATCAATGTGTTTTTTTTTAAATTGTGTCTCGTATCCATATGCCTGTTGAGTTGTTTTCTGCACTGTTGGCTATACACTCAATATCTGTATACTCAAAGACACTGATGTCTGTACACTCAAAGATGTTTTTGAAAAGATACCTTAAACCCATGCTTCTCAATGGATTGTGGGTTTTTTTGTATTTATTTTGAAGCAGGAATTGTTAGAACCATCTGGAAATGCAAAATCCTTTACACATGGATAGGCTTAGCTAAACTCAAAATGGAGCCTGCAGAGATCAAAAACTACAAGCACCTCTAGCTACAAAAGGTAGATCCAGAGAGAGAACTTTATAACATACAAACTTTTCATTGTGTATTAATAAGAGCGTATGTGTATGCATGCATTATAATAGAATAGAACAGAACACAATTGAATAGAAATAGAATAGATTAGAATAGAAATAGAATAGAATTGAAAAGAAAAGAAATAGAATAGAGTTGAGTCAAGTAGAATAGAATAGATTAGAATGGAATAGAAATAGAATAAAATAGAACAGAACAGAAATAGAAATAGAATAGAATAGAATAGAAATAGAATAAAATAGAATAGAAATAGAATAGATTAGAATAGAATAGAATAGAATAGAAACAGAGTAGAGTAGAGTAGAAATAGAATAGAATAGAATAGAATAGAATAGAATAGAATAGAATAGAATAAGAAAGGAATAGAATAAGAATAGAATAGAATAGAATAGAATAGAATAGAATGGAACAGAACAGAATAGAATAATTTTATTGTCACTTAGAATTTATACTAATCAACACACATTAAAATGAAGTTATGTTGCATATAGTTCTCAAATGGTCACCACCTCCAAAATACACTACATAAACATGACAAAATAAACAAATAAGTACAAAATCATGTATATACCCACATACATGAAATGACACAGAAAACTGCATGCATTTGATGTCTTAAATTACAGAAGTGATTCCAAAGTCATCCAGATGATTTCATGCCTAAGGGGAAACTACAACGCACGTTCTCCTAGTATTGGCTGAAAGTCACTCAGCCGGCTTTCATGTCTAAAGTGCAGGGGTGGGATTCTACCAGTTTGCACCTATTTGCTAGAACTGGTTGTTAACATTCTAAGCAGTTTGGAGAACCGGTTGTTAGAAGAAATTACAGGGCTAATCCTGTAAGGAAGGCAAGAAGGAAACATTCTGGTGTTGCTTACAGAAACTGCCTCTCCGTTGACCCTGATAACATTTTTGGTAGGACTAGACTTTCTGCCTCAGGAACTTCTCTGGAGGTTTTTTCCCTTCCTTTGCTGGTACTGTGCTTGTGTGGAGTGACCATTTAATGTTACAATGGCACTGAAAAAAGTGACTTATGACCATTTTTCATGCTTATGACTGTTGCAGCATCCCCACAGTCATGAGAGGCCAGGCAAGGAGATGCGTGTTTCAATGTGAGTGATATTGAGTTGGTCACACACACCAACTAATCCACGCCCACAGAACTGGTTGTTAAAAAATTTGAATCCCACCCTTGCTAAAGTGGGACTAGAACTCACCGTCTCCTGGTGATTGGCCCAAAGTCACTGGCAGCTTTCATGCTTAAACTAGGATTAGAATTCAGCCTCCTGATTTCTAGGCCAGCAATTTAACCCCTGGCTCTCAAATAAATCCAAAGTGAAATAAATTTGATTCCACAAGTGGAATGAAACCTGGTTTTTAAAAAGTACATATGTCTGCCATGAAAACAATTTCACATGTGGGTGTGTATAAGTACACAAATTAAATTGCCACTTCCCTCCATGCTTTCCTTCTTGAAAGTTCTCTCTTTCTCAGTAGCCCAAGAGACTTCCCTCCATTGACCCCAAATGCAGAAAATATATCTTCTGAGCTGCCCTACTTTGCATCTCAATAGGTTTAACTACCGACATAACCGCTGGATTGCAAATCACCCTCGATGCTTAAACCAGAAACAAATATTAGCTGTAAATCATGTGCTCCATTAAGGAGAGAACTTTTATGTCCTATTAAAAAGAATGCCACTTATCTTTCCTCAGCATGGGGGATAAAAGCAGAGTTCCTTTGCAAATTTTCAGATATCAATCTCTCCACTGTGACAGTTTTGTTGTTTCACTAATTTCCAGCGCCTTCCTGGAAAAGAAGCAATAAAATTGCACCCACACCATTTCAACAACCTCGCCAACACCAGTGGCGGGATTCAAAATGTTTTATTACCGGTTCTGTGGAGATGGCTTGGTGGGCGTGGCAGGGGAAGGATACTGCAAAATCCCCATTCCCTCCCCACCCCACTAACCTGCTTTCCAGCTCCGTTCTCCTGTGCAGGGCAACCAAAGGAGACCCAGCTGATCAACTGGGACTCAATGGGAGGCAGAGAATATGGGGGCAAGGCCAGTCAGAGGTGGCATTTGCCAGTTCTCCAAACTACTCAAAATTTCAGCACAGCATAGCATAGAATGGGAATGTAGAATATACAATGGAATGGAATGGAATGGAATAAGAAAGGAATAGAATAGAATAGAATAGAACAGAATAGAATAGAATATGGAATAGAATAGAATAGAATGGAATAGAATATGGAATAGAATAGAATAGAATAGAATAACAGAGTTGGCAGGGACCTTGGAGATCTTCAAGTCCACCCCCCTGCTTAGGCAAAAAACCTTACATTAGCATGTCAAACACAAGGCCTGCAAGCCAGATCCGGTCTACAATGTGGCTAGACCTGACCCATGGGGCTGCCCTGGAAACCGCTTCAGTTTCTGCTAGGTTTGGTATGCTCCAATAAATTCCAATAAATAAATTCTTGCGGGCAAAATGAATAAAATCAAATGTGAGCAACTGCTGCGCCTCGACTGATTTCTAACAATGGCCTAGCGGAGACTTATGAAAATGAAGCAATTCCCAAACTTACAGTCTTCCAAGGAAATAAATAAATGAATAAATATGTATAATGGGACATTTCTGTTTAAAGGATTAATAATGCGATCAGAATAGAGCTGGCTGTGGGATAATTAACCCACACGATGGAAAATCTTAACAAACATTAATAGGGAATTAGCTGTCAGTAAATCAAACATAAGAGATTCCAGTGTTGAACGTTGAAGTCTAATTGGAAAATTAACTAATTAACTAATCGCATTTTTCAAAAAGGGTTTATGTGTTTGCCGAGAAATTTTGATTCTACCTTATCTCCCATTCCCATCCTTGTGTGCTGAGGTAAACAGTAACAGTTGGCACAAAAGCTGGTACTAAATCAAACTATTTAAAATAAATATTCTTCAAGGAAATATATATATATATATGTGTGTGTGTGTGTGTGTATGTATATATATATATATATGTATGCTGTTCAGCTTTGTTCGGGTATTTTCCCACGTCATTGTAGATATATATATATGTCATGGGCCAGTCCTGGAATTTGGGGAAGACTCTGACCAGGGCTTTGCATTGGAGGCAAAGATGGGGCCAGGGCGGTCAGACAATTATCAGTTGCCTTCGGAGACAGAGATCAGTGGGGCAGAAGAACAGCTGGAGCCAGTTCCAGCGGTGGGATTCGAATTTTTTAACAACCGATTTTGTGGGCGTGACTTAGTTGGTGGGTGTGGCTTGGTAGTCATGTGACTGGGTGGACATGGCTTGGTGGTTATGTTATTGGCTGGGCATGGCCAATTCAACATCACTCACATTGAGACATGCTTCTCCTTGCCTGGCCTCTCATGACTGCGGGGATGCTGCAACAGTCGTAAGTGTGAAAAATGGTCATAAGTCACTCTTTTCAATGCCATTGTAACTTTGAATGGTCACTCCACACAAGCAAAGTACCAGCAAAGGAGGGGAAAAAAACTCCAGAGACATTCCTGAGACAGGAAGTCCAGTCCTGCCAAGAATGTAATAAGGGTTAACGGAGAGGCAGCTTCTCTAAGCAACACCAGAATGTTTCCTTCCTGCCTGCCTTACAGGATTAGGCCAGGAATTTCTCCTAACAACTGGTTCTCCAAACTGTTTAGAAAGTTAACAACTGGTTCTAGCGAATAGGTGCGAACTGGAAGAATCCCACCCCTGGCCTGTTCCCAGTGTGCACATGCACAGAGCTGCCAGGAGAAGGGAACAATTAAGGAACAAGGGTCAATTCGAGAGTAAAGGTGGATGGAGGTAAAGATGGACGTGAATGGCCCCTCCCATAGGGAATAAAGAGGAGCGAAAGGGGAGTGGGGTTTGCAGGAGACAATTAGTTCAATTCATGAGGGTGAAGATCTGTTCCTGACTTCTTGCCAAGTAATTGCTGCTACAGCGTGGCATTTGGAAGTTATGGGCCTGGCAACTCTCCAAGCCTGATAAAGGTCTGTAGTTGTGCAATCTCTTGAAACACTGTTGGCTGGGACTTTGCTGGAGAGGAATTCCCTTTAACCTAAATAAAAGAGGTTTTATCGTGGCAAGGAATCTGCTTCATGATCTTGGGAAGCCTGGGCCAGAACAAACTCTTTACCAACCAGGACAAGTCAGGGCCCCAGGCCTTTGACATTCTCCAGAGATTGTCCTTCTTTGGAGTAAAGAGATGAAAAGCCATTTTTTTCCCCATCAAACAGGCAACAGTTGTTTTTGACATTTATTTTGTTTCTCCAAAATTTGTGAAAGATAGCTCAGCGCTATCTTTCACAAAAACGATAAAGGTTTTCAAGATAAAGAACATGGCAACACATCTCAATTGGAAGAGAAAATTTGGGCAAGTACAATAAAACAAGGGTGCGGGGCACACGAGTGTCCCTTGGGTTGTTGCAGGCACATCCCACGTGAGAATCAGAGTGTTACAAGCATGTTCCAAGGTTTTTGTCCATTAAAAAAATTGGGCAGGTAAGGTATGCAGTTCTCCTTCTAACTAGACAGATCTGATTCTTCGCTACAGGAAATTGGGACCTTTTTCGACTCTTACAAACTGAATCTGGGACCAGTTGCTTTGCCCTTCTTTCTTGTCTCGCAGTTTTCCGTCTGGTATTTATTTTATTAAGAGCAGCCAAAACACAACATGCGGCCCCGTTCTGCACAGATTCTTTAACATGTCTGTTTATAACGTGACATCAGAAAAGGGTGGGCGAGGGCTTCCCTGGGAAAGATGAAAAGGCTGCGAACCTCATGCCAGAAGGTTTCTCTTGCAGGCATTTGTGGGTGTCTCCGGCTTTTAGGGAGGCTGGAAGAAGGGGGCTTCACAACAGTCGGGGATCTGGACCTGAGAAGAATGGAATGGAATGTAAAAGAACAGAACAGACAGAACAGAACAGAATAGTGAATAGAATAGAATAGGGAACAACAGGAAAGAGTAGAGTGGAATAGAATAGAAAATAGAGAAGAGAGTATAGAATGTAGAATATAGAATGGAATGGAATGGAATGGAATAGAATAGAATAAAGAGAAGAGAAGAGAAGAGAAGAGAAGAGAAGAGAAGAGAAGAGAAGAGAAGAGAAGAGAAGAGAAGAGAAAATGGAACAACGGGATTGGACTGGACTGGACTAGCATGGAATGAAATGGACTGGAATAGAATAGAATAGAATAGAATAGAATAGAATAAGAAAGGAATAGCATAGTATAGAATAGGAAATAATAGAATAGAATAGAATAAACTAAATTGGAAGGGACCTTGGAGGTCTTCTAGTCCAAACCCCTGCGCTCAAGCAGGAGATTCTATACTGTTCCAGACAACTGGCTGTCCAGAGGGACAGGAGCTTTCAAGTCTAGATCCAAAGATGACTCAAAAAAGTGATTAAAAAAACCCATCAATGTTAGGCTTAATTGTGGTTGTAAGTCGAGGACTGCCTGTATTGATGGGATATGGGGAAGGCTTTCTCATAGGCTCAGGTCCAACTTCCTTTGTCTGGTTCAGGTGACATGTTTTTCCTTTGTTTCCTCAACAAATCGTCTCCTTCAAATCTCCCATTTTAATGGACCTGGGCCAATAAGACAAAATGGTCCTTTTTAATGCTTTTTCCAAGATTGTCACATATGCAGCTGTTATTTCCTCTCTTGCTTCAGAATCTTATTTGTACAAATCTAATTAGGCAGATTATAAGATGTCTCCTCTTTAGAACCGCTGAAAATGGGTATTGTGCCCATTGATTAGGGATAAATGCAGTTTGAGTGGCCGGTTCTAATGAATCTTAATTAATGTTCATCAGGGGATCCCACCTCTGTGGTCTTCAACTGGAAATTGTCATCTGTGGCAACCCCAAAGCCAATTTTCTGACAATTTATTTTTCTTAACCTTGAAAGTCATAGCTAGGATTTAGCCTGTGAAATATCCCCCCCCCCTGCAAAAAAAGTGGATACAAACATACTAGAACAGAATAGAATAGAATAGGGAATAGAATAGGAAATAGAATAGAATAAGAATAGAATAGATTAGAGAAGAGAGAAGAGAAGAGGAGAGGAGAGGAGAGGAGAAGAGAAGAGAAGAGAAGAGAAGAGAAGAGAAGAGAAGAGAAGAGAAGAGAAGAGAAGAGAAGAGAAGACTGGCCAAGTGTGATTGGACACACAAGGAATTTGTCTTGGTGCATATGCTCTCAGTGTACAGGAAAGAAAAAAACACATTCATCAAGAATCATAAAGGTGCAACACTTAATAATGGTCATAGGGTATAATCGGCAATCAAATCATACTAGGAAACAGTCAGTATAAATTGTAAGGATTCAAGCAACAAAGTTACAGTCATACAGTCATTAGTGGGAGGGGATGGGTGATAAGGAGTGATAAGAAGATTAATAGTAATAGTAGTGCAGACTTTGTAAAGAATTGGACAGTGTTGAGGGAATTATTTGTTTAGCAGAGTGATGGCATTTGGGAAAAAATCATCCTTGTGTCTAGTTGTTCCGGTGTGCAGGGCTCTATCGCATCGTTTTGAGGGTAAGAGTTGAAACAGTTTATGTCTGGGATGTGAGGGGTCTGTAAATATTTTCACAGCCCTCTTGTACTAGTGTAGAAAGTTAGCACCCTCCCCCCAAGAAGGATGAAATATTTTGAGGAATATTTTTTTTAAAAGGCAGAAAATTATATTTCCCTAAATGATAAGTGGAGAAACATGTTTTCCTGAAAAACAGAAAGCAGACTCAAATCTCCTTCCCCCCAGCAGATTTTTGTGCCCATTGAGAAAGATTGGGTCAGTTTGTCTAAAAAACAAAAGACCTTCAGCTCCAAGGTGAAGTGATTAAGACATGACCTTTCAGGACATAGTAGGATTAATCCATTAAGACACAGAGCTCACTACATTGCACAATCTCCTAAGGACATTTCATCACCACCAAACTGAGCTCAGACAACCTATAGAGCCAAATATGATCCTTACATGACCCCTACAACAGCCAATAGAAGCATGTTCTTGCACAGAAACAGGAAGCTCAAGTGCAAAGCCCAAGAGAAGGTATAAATACCCCTCTCTCTCAACTCCATGTGGTGCCCAGCTGCCGAGAACCATACATATGCTTCTGCTTCATCATAAAACCATCTTTCCAATCAGCCTCCAGCCTCCATTTTGTCTCCAGGGCCTTTCTCCCAGCTTGGAATGGAACCAGATGGATATTTCTTCCAGCACTAGCTGTGCTGAGGAAGCCAGAAACCTTTAATCATGGCTTGTTTGTTTATTTAATCGTGGCTTGTTTGTTTCTTTATTTACCAGGTTTTGATCCTGACTGTATTAAAGAGAAGGATGGTTTCCAAAAGTAGTGGAGAAGCAGAGTGAATGGATTCCTGCAAACTAGATTTAGCTCTGCAGGTAACTGGCACATATTTATCATGGCTGCATTGAAGGTAATATAGTAAGCCAGGGGTGTCAAACTCAGTTTCATTGAGGGCTGCATCAGGAGGTGTGTTTGACCTCGAGGGGCCAGGATGGGTGTGGCCAGCTCAACATCACGTACGTCAGCACCTGTGGTGGCCTGAGTGCTATGCCAGTGAAAACGAACTCCCAGGCTCCGTTTTCACTGCCAGAGTATTGCAGGCAGAGGTGGTATTTAGCAGGTTCTGACCAGTTCTGGAGAACCGATGGTTTGGTTGCAGAGGAGGCAAAACTTGGGAAGATTTGCATTATGTACCCTTGAATCCAAAACTCATCCATATAGACTGGGTGAAACCAGTTAGTGATATCGTTAGAGATATTGTCGCAGGTTGTAAGCTGTCCCAAGTAAAACTGCCTTTTGCAATTGACTGATGGTGAATTTGTCAATGCCTTTTCAATATTTTTATTAGATGTTTTTTTAATCCCACGTTTATTTCTTTATAAGTAACTCAAGGTGGCCAACACGCATAATGCTCTTTCCTTCTCCTATTTCCCCCACCACAACAACCCTGTGATGCCATAAGGCTCATCCTGTGAATTAATTTTCAATTACTGCAGCTTCTAACAGATGGATGTGCCTAAAATAACTCCCTAGGAACATAAATGGGAATGACAGTCCCTCTGACTGCAAGGAGATCCAATCAGTCGATCCTAATGGAAATGGATGTATTGTGGATGTATTGTGCTGTATTATTATATTTAAATATATTATTAAATAATATATTATTTAATAATATATATTAAATAATATATTTAAAAAGTAAATATAATTTTTATGTTTAAAAATTAGAAAATGAATTAAAAGAAAAAAATAAAAAAGAGAAAAGAGATATGGCAATATAAAAAAAACCTACATGGCCAATTTGTTTAAAAAGTTATCAGGCGAAGCAAATAATAATAAGACCGGTCAACGGCTAAGAGCAAGAAAATTGAAGAAAAAGTCAGAGGGGCTAATTCTGGCTGCACAGGACCCATCCTTAAGTACAAATAAAAGCCAGAATGAGAAACAGCAACACACAATGTCTCTCCAAACAAGCTGAAGAAACAGTGGATCACTTGGTTAGCTGCCACAAGAAGGACACCCAGACTGACAACAAACAGTGGCACAACAAAGTAGCAACAACGGTGCAATGGCATACCCCCAAGGAATAACATTTTCTCACTTAGTGGTGCAGAAGTCTCTCCAAACTTCACAAGATTGCTAAATTTTCAAGATATTATTGATATTATTGAGATAATTGATATTATCTCATGAGATCATAGGGAAGAAGGACTTGGTCTTGAAAAAAGAAAAAAAGATTTCAGGCAAAGTGTTTCGAACTAGGCTTCCCAAAAGCATGAAGCCGATTCCTAGTCCTCATAAAACCCCTTTTATTTAGATTAAAGGGAATTCCTCTCCAGCAAAGTCCTGGCCAGTCTATCAAGTCTATCAAGAGATTTTACAAATACAGACCTTTATCAGGCTTGGAGAGCTGCCAGGCCCATAAATTCCAAACGCCACACTGTAGCAGCAATTACTTGGCAAGAAGTCAGGAACAGATCTTCACCCTCATGAATTGAACTAATTGTCTCCTGCAAACTCCACTCCCCTTTCGCTCCTCTTTATTCCCTATGGGAGGGTCTATTCACCATCTACCTGAGCCTTTACTCCTGAGTTGATCCTTGTTCCTTAACTGTTCCCTTCTCCTGGCAGCTCTGCACATGTGCACACTGGGAACAGGCTCCAGCTGTTCTTCTGCCCCACTGATCTCCGACTCTGAAGGCAGCTCATAAATGTCAGATGGCCTTGGCTCCATCTCTGCCTCTGACGCAGAGCCCTTGTCAGAGCCTTCCCCAGACTCCAGGACTGGCCCATGTTCCTCCCCAACCTCCTCACTGTCTGAATCTGCTGCCAGCTCTGCAATCCGCTGGCGAGCCACAACATAAAGTACTGATATGAACCCATACAATCCTAGGCAATTCCAACAAAATTATTTGTGTATGTGCATACCCACACACAATCTGTGATCTTTCTCTTTGTCTCAAAGGTCATGGAGCTGTGCTTTGTGAAGTTCCATGATGGTGTCACAAAAATTGTAAATAAAGCTATCCAAAAATTAATATTCCATCATGCCTAGTAAGAAACTTTTTTTAAAAAAATCTCCAGGTTGAAGGACTGAACTCAACGACCTTGCAACATAATGAACAAAGAAGTAAGTTATGTCTCTGTAGTCCTCTTTTGAAGAAAAAAAAAGATACTTACTCGCTGTAATTTCAATGGCTGCGTTCCGGGGGATGTTAATTTTCTAAGTTGTCTTGATAAAAATAATACAAATTAAAGAAACAAGGAAATTTGAAATAAGCAACTCCCCAAAGGCCAAAGTTGGTTGCCAATTAGTATTGCTGTTTCACAAAAAGTCAAGCAAATTAGATTTGGCGTCCCTAAGGAGAACTGAGAGGTAATGCAAAAGACGAATCCGAAGGGGATTTGGTTTCAAGATCTGGTTTCTTCATCCTTATGCATTGAATGTTCCTTCAGTTGTCTCTGCCCTCATTTGCTAGATCAGAATTACTAGTGAGTGGGGAGCAGATAGGACAGCAAGCAAGTGAATAATAAATAAACTGTTTTCAACTGATAGTGAGAAACTGAGAACTGGCTCACTTTAGTTTACTTAATGGTCATCTCAACAAGCTTTGTTCCAAGTCAACAGTCCTTGATCTAACCTTTCATATCCAGATACAAAACAATAATCTTCCCCCTCTTCCTCCTCCTCCTCCTCCTCCTCCTCCTCCTCCTCCTCCTCCTCCCTCCTCTTTACCAACTCTCCCCCCTTCTAGCACTGATGGTCTTACCTAGTTGGGTCATGAAACATCTGCCAGAAAACAACCAAGCTCAGAGAGCACCAAGGACCTCACAGTTCAACCCTGAGCTGCAAATATTCTGTTCTATTGATTCAGCATTTGCATCTTATAGGTTCAAAATAACAAGTCAACAACAAAACAAAATGCATTGTTTTCCTCTCTTTTTAAAGATTACTTCAATATTCACACAAACATATTCTTTTTGTCTCAAATGGAACAAGAACTGGAAATGTTTTATAAATAACACCCCACACAGAGCAGTTGTATTTATTTCACTCTGTGTCCTATTCAATGAAACCAACTTTTATCAGGTGATGTGTTGCATTAAGGACAAGTTTTGGCTGAGTCTGCGTGTTGAAAGAATGTGATTGAAATGAAAGATAAGCCAGCTTCTAAACAAACCCTTTTGAAAGTCCAGTGAAGCTGGACCAGAAACAGAAATAAGAGAATCTAAGCTTTTAAAAGCTTAGTTTTTAAAATATTATCAGGAATTCTTTTAAATCACATGCCTGGAAATACTCAGTATTACATAAATATTATTGTATGGAACATTTAACAATTCCTTTGACTTGGGAAGCCTTTACAAATCCCACCTATCAAAATTCAGAATCTAACTGTACCAACCACACTGAAGAACAAACAAACCAATTAATGAATAAAAATGAAAAATAAAATAAAAATAAAAATGAACAGCAGGTGCTGCTGAGTTTCACATTCCCTGAATTTAGTTGAGAGAATCATAAAAAGTTTAGGCTGTCACCTCAGCTCACCCACTTACAGCTACCTGTCCAATCAACAAGGCAAGAGTTGCTGTCCGTCTTGAGAATCAGCAAAGCAAGGATTTGGGAAGATAAATGAGGTCTCCAAACCCACCCACTCTTAGGGTCAGGGTCATTGGGAGGTGAGCTGCTAGTGTGGGGAGTGGGTTGAATGGGTTGGTTGAGGGTCAGGGCTGTCTCTTGTTGGTTGTGTGCAATGGTGGGCTGAAACTGGTTTAACAACAGGTTCTCTGAGTATGCACTTGCATGCAGCACTGAAAGTGGAACATTTAAAAGCTCAGTGGCTTACTTCCAAGTCTGCAATGGTGATTATAACAGCAAGGGAGGGTAATCATCTGAAGTCAGGAACAGATCTTCACCCTCATGAATTGAACTAATTGTCTCCTGCGAACACCACTCCCCATTTGCACCTCTTTATTCCCTATGGGAGGGGCCATTCGCCATCCACCTGTGGGTTTTACTCACAAGTCGACCCTTGTTCCTTAACTGTTCCCTTCTCCTGGCAGCTCTGTGCATGCACACACTGGAACAGGCTCCAGCTGTTCTTCTGCCTCACTGATGTCAGACTCTGAAGGCAGCTGATACCTGTCAAACGGCCCTGGCCCCATCTCTGCCTCCAATGCAGAGCACTTGTCAGAGCCTTCCCCAGTGAGTATAACAGTGAGGGAGGGTAATCAGCTGTGCCGTGCAATTGAAATGAGCTAGAAAGCAGGAAATAAAGGACAGGATAGGTGATGGCAGGTGGGTGGGGGCAGCTGATTGTAGGAACTAACGGTTCGCCTGAACCAGTCCAAATCAGCAGTAGCCTCCCACTGGTTGTGTGGTATAAACAGAAGAACACTGACAATGACCTCTCCTAAACTCCACTGAAGATGTAACCTTGACAAGTAATGAAACATCTGAAAACCAACCCACAAGCTTGGAGAACCAGTGGTGGTATTCTATCAGTTTGGATCAGTTCTGCTGAGCTGGTAGCGGCGATGAGCAGCGGAGATCAAACTGGTTCTCTCCACCACTCTGCTGTTGGACCTACCCGCCTGCCCAGGCTCCCATGCTCACCTTTATCCTCTGTTTTTGAAGCGCAACTGCTTTGCGCGGCACAGCAGAGTGCTGCACGGCAGCTGCTGAAGCAACCAGGAGAGTGCAGGCTTGCAGGAGGTGAGTTGGAATGCCTCTGCTACTGCGCAAATGGCTCTCCGCCTGCGCAAAGTGCACGTTTGGCACACGCACACATGCAAAGTGTGTGCATGCATGCAAAGTGTGCCCACCAAGCCACGCCCACCGAACTGGTGGTAAAACTTTGAATCCCACCACTGCAGAAAACGAACCTTCACCCTCAGATATTGAATCTATCCAAAGTATATAAACAATTCAATTCCCTTAAACTCTCTGAGGAGAAAGAAAGAAAGAAAGAAAGAAAGAAAGAAAGAAAGAAAGAAAGAAAGAAAGAAAGAAAGAAAGAAAGAAAGGGGGGGGGAGAGAGAAAGAGAGAGATGTTACATTGTGCCATTCTCACAGCTCCTAAAGTTAATGTACCATATAGGCCATGTTTCCCTGAAAATAAGACCTGTCCCAAAAATAACCCCTAGCATGATTTTTGCTGTGCACACCTAACATAAGACCTACCCCACCAAAATAAGTCCCACTTAGTCATCTCAAGGGCAAAGATCCATGGATTCAATTCCCATCAGTGATTCTAAATCCCACAGAAAGAAATCTGGCTGCATCTCTCACGATGCATGTAAAAATGAAGTTGCCTGATGGTAGCTGCCATTTTGACTTTTTTCGAGACCCACCCCTGGAGGATCCCCCTCCCCTCCCCCTGAGACCCCACCCTGAGACTAACTGTTTATACTGCTCTGGTTCTGTCTTCTAGAATGAGAGCACCACAATTGGTTTTGTTTTTTAAGGATGACATTTGGAGATCTCTTGCTGTAAGAGCCTCAAAAGACAACCAGGCACAAATGGTATGTTATTGTGAAAGAAGATTTCAAAAAAACCCCGAGGGAGAAAGACTTTAGGGACTTAGAAATCACCCACTGAAAGTGAAAGTATAGTAAAGAGTACTGGGGGAATTTCATAAAATTGTTTGCAGAATAGAGCTGAGTAAAGCTCTGAGTAAAGGCATGGCTGAACAGGAATATTTCTCTCCCTCTCTCTCCCTCTCTCTCTCCCTACCTATTTACGTACTCTATTATCTATCTATCTATCTATCTATCTATCTATCTATCTATCTATCTATCTATCTATCTACTCTTTATCTCTATCTCTCCATCCCTCTATCCCTCTTTCCATCCCTTCATCCATATCTATTTGTCTATCTATCTATCTATCTATCTATCTATCTATCTATCTATCTATCTATCTATCTATCTATCTATCCTGAAAAACGATCATGTCACTTTTTCAGTGCCATAATAATTTCGAACGGTCATTAAATGAACTGTTGTAAGTCAAGGACTACCTATAGCCCCAAACATAGTTAACATTCTTTGCACCCTTCCAAATTACATTACGTAATTTTTCCCCAATCATAAATCCAGAGATCACCACTATCCAACACTATCCTGTCAGAGCTGAAGAAGCTTCTTGGAGGAGAATATCTTCAAAAGGTAAAAACAAACAAACGGAAAGTCCAGTCGCCTCCTGAAAAAAAGGCAACTTTTGGGACAACTGTGACCTGGAGGACCGAGAATCTCTGGAGACCAGAGAACTTCATTTCACTTTTATCAATTTTCAGTGGAAAGTCCATGCTAAAAAACAGGAATATTCTTACTAGAAGGAAAAGATCTATGGCCACATGTTTATTTTGCAAGTCCAACAAACCTACCATATTTCTTGTTGTAATTCATGCTGCTTAAATGACAGACTGAAATAATTAAGCTTCCTAGTACAAGATAATTTGCATTATGAGTTCTGGAGAATGCAGAGGCTAATGAATTATGAATGTTTAGAACTGGCTGAAGTTTTCTGGATTGTTTTAAGAAATCAGTTGATTCTATTTCAAAGCCAAACTCTATTGCTAAGCCTAATCAGTGCCAGGCAGCATAAATTAGCTTCCATGATTGATATGAATGCAAAGAGGGGCGGGGGGAAGGGAGGGGAGGGTGGGTTAAGGTTAAATGCAAAATAGACACTTTTCAAAACTAGATAAAGAAGCTTCAAGCCTTGATATTTTTTTTTAGGAAAAGTCTGAATTAATTAAACTAAAATAATTTGAATTTTGGAATGCAGAGCACGAAATTCCGGATTTAAGTTACAGAAGTGCTGATTCCCACTAATACGAGAAGGATCTTCATTAAGAATAATGCACACTAGAAGCAAAGAGTTATTAAAGCTATGTTGGGTACTGCTACCTTCTGTAAATTTACACAAGGGGCTGGAGAGGTGGTGGTTGGGAATTTAATTTCGATCCCAGCATTGAATCTGGTGTTCATTGGTCTTGATGTTTCCTTCTATGCTTTATGCTTGATTACTTCAGGATTCCATGGTTTTATTTTACAGATGTTCTCTAAGACAACAGTCAGAGCGGATATCAGAGTTGGTGTGATGACCCAGAGTGTAACACAAACGTAACAAAATCCAAAACAGAAATAAATGTCCTTTAATGCCTCCAACTTGCCCCCCCTGACCTGTTCAATAATTCTCACTTGGAGATAAAACGTACTCAAAAATAGTCTTCAAAAGAAAGCAATACAGTCCGAACTTAATGAGCAAATAGAGGTGAAATAAACAACCAAAGAAACTACAATGATGAAATTTCCACAACAGACCAGGATAAATAATTACCAAATTCAAGGAGATAACAAGGCACAGTCTGTTGGAAGGATGCAAACCAAGATAACTTCAGCCCAAAATAACAGACACTTTGCTTCTGGCAACACTGTGTTGTAACCATCTCTCTTATATACTATTCTCCCCAGCTGCAACTAATGAGGGGGATCATGGGTGCTTCCTCTCTCGTAAGCCAAGTTGTTTCCTTCTCTGTTCCTCCCTGCATGTCCTAGGATGAAGAGGGGATGGGCCTGGNCTCTCTCGTAAGCCAAGTTGTTTCCTTCTCTGTTCCTCCCTGCATGTCTTAGGATGAAGAGGGGATGGGCCTGGTTCTTCCTCTGACTGCCCAGCCAACCTCTGCCCTTTCCCAGCCTCCTCCGGAGCCACACTTCCACTCCCTGTCGACCGTTCCTCATAGACTCTACCAAGGGTATGACAGTTGGGAACGACAATCATATTTGTGAAGAGCTCCTTCAAAAACCTGGATTGGACCACCTAAATTCCTTGCCTTCTAAGGGGTGGAGAATAGAAGTAATTTATCACTGTTGCCCTGTTCTATCACCTATGCTTATCTTTGCCGGAAAAATGGAAAAGGAAGGGAGGAAGGAAGGAAGGAAGGAAGGAAGGAAGGAAGGAAGGAAGGAAGGAAGGAAGGAAGGGTGGACTTAGGCTTAGAATAATGTTTATTGTCACTTTAAATGTATACTAATCGGCATACATCAACATGCAATTTCATTGGATTCAGCTCTCTCAGTGGGGTCCCCACCTCCAATATACACTACATAACCATGACAAAAATATAAATAAAACATATAAAATTTTGGTGTTACCCACGTATATTATAATGACACAGAGAAGCAACATAGTTTAAAGCCCCAGTCAACTGCACTTATGGATTGCAAAGAGATGTAAAACATTTAAAAAAAAGCTTGCCATCAGTTGGAAAATGTGATGCAATCCGTTGTTGTACTCACTGCATACGTGTTTCATACCGCTCTATCCCTCCAGCATCCATCCACTGAGATTTCATCCGCGCAAGAAGTTTTGAGCTGCACAAAACTTTGTGAGCGGATGAAACTTTCCGCCGGCGTACGATGCACATCCGCGACATATATGGGCAAACAAATATTCTATGTCCATTCTATCTCGTTTAAATGTCCTCTGTATCCTCTCTGCATCCTCTGGCCATCCCCTCAACTCACATCCGCTGCAGCTGAAAACGGAAAGAGGAAGGAAACAAAAGGTACACGGAACGCTACACAGCGTTAGTAGCACGGAAATAGAAAGGATGTAAGCGGATGCATCTCGTATATAAAGGATTAAAAAAGGAACAAACGTTTGTATCTGGGATGTATCTCATAAATTTAGGATGTCTTCAGTATGTTCTAGAGTATGTAGAAGGCCCCATAGCGGACAACCGATATTTTCTATAAAAAGGGGAGAAGAAAATCATCTGGGATTGCTGGGATGATGGACCATACAGTTCCCACTATGGTTGCACTGGAGGTTTATCTATCCACAACTATCCTTATTTATCCCACAAGCATGTAAAGGCTTAACCATTTTTTCAAAGTTTTCACCAACACTTTATTAAGTAAAAAAAATGAACCCAAGTGTCTTAAGCAAAGATAACCTTTATTAACTTTTCTTAGGTAAACTTTATGACTATTAAATAAGCAAAATGAACCAAGTAAAAGTGTCTTAAGCAAAGATAAACTTAACAAGTAAACAACTCACTCTCTGACCACTATTCTCAGTCAGTCTGAGTCATGTCCATGGTCTCAGCTGTTAAGCGGGCAGGGACTCTGGAGGTGGCTGTAAGCTTGAGTGCTGGTCTGAGGGCACCATTGGGGTGCTTGGCCCCAAGGGTACAACAGGGGATGGTGTGTTCAGGAAGCTGTCCAAAGAGCTGACTCAGTCCCGTTGAGGTTGAGAGGCCCTTCATCAAGGACTTGAGATGTCACGCCCAGTACTGATGACAGATTGTCCGTTGACGGGCTTGGCTGTGGAGTGGAGGAAGGAGGAGTGTAGTGGGGCTGTCTGGGCTGCAGCTGGGTGAGGGAGTGGCGTCTGTGGCATACAATGAACCTGGGCCTGGACTGGGAAGTTCTGCTTCTGCTGTGGGAAGTCCTGGTAGTCATAGCTTGGTAGGTGAGGGGCTGTTGAAAGCCGTGGAAAGGCTGTGGACATCGCCTGGGGTGGAGGAGCAGACCTGGATGGGTAGGACAGAGCTTCAGCTGGGCCTTGAGGGTTGTGCAGAAGTTGCTGTGATCTTCTGCTTCATCACCTGGTGACTGGGCCCTCGGGCAGGCCCCTCAGGGTCTGGCTCACGTACGTGATGAAGGTGTTCTGGTCCGAGGATGGTATGTCGCTGTGGACCAGCTGAAGTTCTGTGCTGGTTCTTCATTGTGTCCCTGATCACCAACAGCACACTGTGGTTCTGGCCTTCAATCTGCCTCTCTGCCTGCATCCTCGGGGAAGCTGGGGTTGGGGGTGGGGGTGGGTTGGCCTCTGGTGGCTGCTGCTTCTTCCTCCATTTGTGAAGAGCAGGGCGTCATCCCCCACGGGATCCTCCCAAGTCCACCGGCATAGGGAGTGCAGCTGTTGGGGGGTCTCTGCCGTGGGGCCCTCTGTGACACCTGCCTGGACAGGGTAGCTGGCTCCTGGCTGGAAGAGGACTGGCTGTCTGTGAGCTGTCTGAGGGAGAGGGGTCTCAGAGGGCTGCTCCTCGGTGGCGGATCTCACCCTCAGGAAAACTGCACTTGGCCATGACGTACATCTCCTGGTCAGTGAGCTTGCCAGCAGCCTTCCCGGATTTTTTTGAGGTGTAGCTTGCCTTACCAGGGTGTGCATATGCTTTCACCATCCCAGGGTACTTCTGCAGTGTACCCCAGGTCTCTGCTTTGTCTCTCCCAGTGGCCTGCTTCTTCTTGGTGTTTGCAATAGAGTCTGTGGCCCTTTCCCAGAGGTACTCGTTCTCCCTCAGCCATTCCAGCACCTCATCCTCATGCTCCTCGGAAAGGGTGTACTGTTTCCTTCTCTCCCTTCTCCTTCCCTTGCCTCTTCCTCCCTCTGGCAGGGGCTCAGGGGCTTGAGCAGCAGGGCCTTCAGCAGCAGAGCTTTGAGGGCCTTGGGGCTGGTCCACCACAGCAGCAGCAGCAGCAGCAGGTTCAGAGTCAGTGCCCGGGGTGGGATGCTGGTTCTGGCCTTCTTGCCACGGCTGGAACGAGTGGGCACCGGCTTCCTCTTCTTGCCTGACTGACAAACCATGGTGTTCCTGCTAGATTGTATGTGGCAGCACGTCCTCCCTGTATGCTGACTGCATGCGAGCTGCATCCTTTTATATCCACGGAAGCTGACGCAATTCATATTCCCCACATGCGCAGTGACGCTTTGCAATCCGATATACATCCACGCAGCATCCCCTTTGTTTCCTATCGGCATCCGTGATGCATCCGCTTCATCGCTATGCATCTGCTTCGAAATTCTTCCCCCAGAACCCCTTCGGAGGTGTCATCCGCTTCCATCCGCTAGGCTTCCTATGAACATCCATTTAACATCCCTGCTACATACTACCCACGTCCGTTCTTTCCTTTCTTTTCCATTCTGTTTATGCAAATTTTTGCCACTTTTTGAGTAGATGACAACGGATGGAGCAACCCCCGAAATTTTGCTCGTCCTCTGTGTCCTTTTTGCATACGTTTTGCATCGTCGGCCAGTGGGACCTAGCCTTTAGTTTGGATGTATACATGCACATGGCAAGAAAAATGAATCCTGTGAGTTTACCAGATTTGAAAAGAGGAAGGAGAGTGGGAGGGGAGGGGGAGAAGGTGGAGGGGAAGCAGGAGGATAAGGAGAAAGAGAAGGAGAAGGAGGAGAAGGGGTGGTGAAAGGGGAGGGAGGCAGGGAGAAAGAAAGGAAAGAAGGAAGGAGGGAGGGAGGGGGAGGAGGAGAAGGAGAAAGAGAACGAGAAGGAAAAGGAAAAGGGCAGCAGGAAGGGAAGGGAGGGACGGAGGAAGAAAAAAAACCAAAACTGGATGCAGGATTCCAAGTGGGGTCTTAACAACCAGAATGACAGAGAAAAAAAACTCTGGTGTTTTAAGCCACAAAACCTGGCTTATCAAATCAAAGCAGCGCTTATACCGAATATATCTATATTTTTTTCCCCTGCACCAACATTAAGAATAAGCCACTTAATCTACTCATTTGAAAGATGGCTCTGATAAGTCCGTTTTGACTAAATAAAGAACCCAATTGGCCTTTGACTGCTCGTCCAAGCTGCAGGAAGAGAATACATTATGTCAGAGAACTGAGTAACTCAAGCCATGTCGTTTTTACGATTAATGGACATTGCATAAATGTATATTTAATATGCTTCCACAGAACAGACCCCAACTGAAATCAGTCGTGTTGGAAAAATTGAGATTCCCAGCAACGTTGGGTATTTTTAAATTAAATTATTGGCTTGTTTATTCTGCTGTCTGAGTGATCCCGAAAGCCATTGATAGGAATCTTTGCAAGATCCCCTGCCCCCCCTGAAGTTCTCTCAAGCTAAACTTAGAAATTAATCTGTGGACTCACATCAAATGGAAGCATTATGAAACACTTCATTAAAGTATTTTGAGAGCCTAGATGAAGATGAAAGGCAGGGGAAAAATTGTTTATTTTTTCTGTTTCATCCAAATTCAATATCTTTAAAATGCCACTTTGGACTAATGTTTGGCAAATCAAAAACTTTATTGGCCAAATGTGTCTACTCGTAGTATGGACACTGTCAATGTCTGATGACAATTGAGCACCAGATGCCTGTTGCTAAATGAGAAATTAGTTGAATTTGTGTTTGCCCTGTTTTTATGACTTTTCTCACCACGTTTGTTAACCAAATCACTGCAGCTGTTAAATTAGGAACACCTGTCAGGATTCCGGCATTTATCCCCGTTCAAATCATGAGTTTCGAGCCAAACTTCCAAAACTTCAGAAGGATTTATTGAGAGTTAACATGCTGGCCCTGCCTGGATGTAGCCGACTCTGAGACACATAATTCATGGTCACCCTTGAGCCTGGTTTTCCCCCACCCCCTGGGGGTATTGTAATTCATATTCTCCAATGGGACACATCCATAGCCCAGAGTCATCAATCATGCTCTCCAGTTAGAATTTTGTGCGGCAGAAACTTCAGTCACCTAGTTACTATCTCTGAAAAACTACTTATGAAATGCACTTCCGAGTTCCAAGCTGCTGCCTTGTCCCCCCTCCCTTTCTGTTGGCAATTCTAAAATGACCATAGAAATATTTTATGAGTTGACAACACGGTTGTTAAATGAATCTGGTTGACTTTACTTGTCAGAAGGTCGCAAAAGGGGATGCTGTGACCTTAGAACACAGCAACGGTCATAAGTATGAGTCAGTTGCCAAGTGTCTGATATTTGGAGTCATAAGTGTGAAAAAGGGTCATAAGTCTCTTTTTTCAGTGCTGTTGTAACTTCAAAACATCACTAAATGTTTGAGTCTGTCATCTGCACCTCTGTAACTGTCTGGTTTGGTTCTGCAACCCAACAGGACAGACACAGACTCTGGAGAGTAATTTGGACTGCAGAAAAAGCAATTACTACCAACCTGCCTTCAATCAAGGACTTGTATACTGCATAAGTCCAAAAGAGGGCTGTGAAAATATCCACAGACCCCTCACATCCAAGATATAAATTGTTCCAACTCCTTCCCTCAAAACAATGCTATAGAGCCCTGCACACCAGAACAACTAGACACAAGGACAGTTTTTTTTCCTGAATGCCATCATTCTGCAAAACAAAGAATTCCCTCAACACTGTTCAACTATTACAAAGTCTGCACTACTATTACTATTAATCTTCTCATCACTCCTTATCACCCATCCCCTCCCTCTTGTGACTGTATTAATGTAACTTTGTCTCTTGTACACTTATGATTTATATTGATTGTTTCCTAGTATGATTTGATTGCTTATTGTACCGTATGACTATTCTTAGGTGTTGCATCTTATGATTCTTGACTCTTGACGAATGTATCTTTTCTTTTATGTACACTGAGAGCATTTGCACCAAGACAAATAAAGAATTTTATTCTATCCTATTCTATTCTATTCATTCTGTTCCGTTCTATTCCATTCTAAATGAATGGTTGTTAAGTCAAGGTCTACCTGTATGTCCAGGGCAATACGAAGTCCGAAATTAGAGAAATAAACCACGATTCCATGTGCAGGTGCATACACACACATGCTCACATACAGACACACACACAGAATTTACATTAATTATAGGCACCAGGCACATTTAGAGAGCTGGCATACCTTCTTTTTTTCCTACGTAATTTATTCTATTTAGGTGAGCCATATGGAATGTCAAGATAATATGCAAGAAATTAACATCCAACCCCCCCAATTAGTTAGCAATTCACACAACTATCCGTCTCTAGTGCCTGGTAGTTTTTTCTAGAGGCATCAGCATTAATCTTCTAAAACATACCTGGGTAAACATTAGTTGTGTTCAGTGGTGATATTCAAATTTTTTTACTACTTCTATGAGCATGGCTTGATGGGCCTGATGTGGCTTGGTGGGTGTGGCAGAGGAAGGATACTGTAAAATCCCCATTTCCATCCCACTCCAGGGTTATTGAAAAATCCCCATTCCTTCCCCATCCCACTAACCTGCTTTCCAGCTCCGTTCTCCTGTGCAGGGCAACCAAAGAAGACCCAGCCAATCAGCTGGGACTCAGGAGGCGGAGAATAGATGTGGGCAGGGCCAGTCAGAGGTGGTATTTGCCAGAAACTACTCAAAATTTTCTCTAGAACCTGTCAGAACTGGCTGAATACCACCTCTGGTTGTGTTCAGTTGCTAAGTCATGTGTGTTTCTGCACAATCCCATGGACCAAGATTCATATTCATTGCCTCCATGATACCATCTAACCATCTCATCCTCTTCTGTCCTCTTCTCCTTCTGCCTTCCATCTTTCCCAACATCAGGGACTTCTCCAAGGAATCCTCTCTTCTCCTTTGGTGGCCAAAGAGCTTCAGTTTCAGGTTCTGTCCTTCCAAAGGATAGTCAGGGTGGATTTCCATTAGGACTGACTGATTGGATTTCCTTGCAGTCAGACCCTCATTCCCCTTTATGTACCTAAGGAGTTATTTTAGGCACATCCATCTGGTAGAAGCCGCAGTAATTGAAAATTAATTCAGCCTTATGGCATCACAGGGTTGTTGTGGTGGGAAAATAGGAGAAAGAAAGAGCATTTGTGTGTTGGCTGCCTTGAGTTACTTATAAAGTAATAAACATGGGATAAAAACATCTTTAAAAGGCATTGACAAATTCACCATCAGTCAATTGCAAAAGGCAGTTTTACTTGGGACAGCTTACAACTTGCAACGATATATCCAACGATATCAACTACCTAGTTTCACCCAGTCTATATGGATGAGTTTTGGATGAGAATTCAAGGGTGCGTAATGCAAATCTTCCCAGGTTTTGCCTCCTCTGCAACCCCATAAGGCTGATTGAGCTTAAAATAAGGACTTATTCATGGTCAACCAGTAAATTCATGTGAAGATACAAACTTGGGTCTTCTTAGGTCAAACACCAACACCTGAATCAGTGTGCAATATTGGATCTCAGCAAGGGCAGAATTAACTGCAGTTTAAGGCAGACAAGTAACTCTCCTAGTAAAAGATTTTTTTGAACAAACTCCAAATTCCTAACTTACCAATGTCCTTGATCTTAAAACTGCCAACAGTTCAGTCCCTGGGCTACAAACCCTTGAAAGCTTGTCTGGTTTACCACCTTATAAGAACTATTTCTGCCAAAGATGTTATGCAAGNCAGTTCAGTCCCTGGGCTACAAACCCTTGAAAGCTTGTCTGGTTTACCACCTTATAAGAACTATTTCTGCCAAAGATATTATGCAAGATCAGCTGAAAGTGAAAATAACTCTGTGACTAAAATAAAGTACTATAAATATGCCTTTACTCTGAGCAAGTACTTTCCTCGCACAAAAATTGAAGAGTATGGGAAATGTGCCTTGCTGGGTGGAAGAAATTCAGTTAAACTAGGAAAGGGGTTTGCTACAGGTAGAAAGACAGACACACAGAGTGGTGTAGGTAAACAGGCATGTAGGTATGTAGATGGATGGATGGAAAGGCGGGTAGACAGGCAGGCAGACAGAAAGGATAAATTGATAGAGATAAGTAGATAGACAGACAGACAGACATAAGGAGGGTGATAACAACAGCACTTAGACTTATATACTACTCTATTGTGCTTTACAGCCTTCTCTAAACAATTTACAGAGTCAGCCTACTGTTCTCAACAATCTGGGCCCTCATTTTACCAACCTCAGAAGGACGGAAGGCTGAGTCAACTTTGAGCTGGTCAGGATTGAAGTCCTAGAGTGAGCAGTGAGTTAGCCTGTATAACTGCATTCCAACCATTAGCTCATCTTGGAGATGAAATAGATAGATGATAGATAGATAGATAGATAGATAGATAGATAGATAGATAGATAGATAGATAGATGGATGGATGGATGGATGGATGGATGGATGGATGGATGGATGGGTGGGTGGGTGGATGGAGGGATGGATGATGGATAGGGAAAGAGGGGAGAGGGAAGGAGAGAAATAGATGATAGAGAAAGAGATGGATAGAGGAAGGGATAGATGATAGATAGATGTATATACTCTCTCTCTCTCTCTCTCTCTCTCTCTCTCTCTCTCTCTCTCTCTCTCTCTCTGTGTGTGTGTATAGAGAGAGACCGAGAGGATGGGTAGATAGATTACATACATACATATATACATCCATCCATCCATCCATCCATACATACATACATCCATCCATACATACATACATACATACATAGATGGATGGATAGACAGATAGATATGCACTATGTAATGTACCTTCTTTGCAAATTTGCAAGGTCCATTCCAACTTTGTTATTCTGAGTTAGAAAAATGTTGTTCTGGGAGAGCAGGAGATGTTGGGAAGGGTTGCTGCGTCATTGAATAACCTCAAAGCAAAACACAGTAATGGAAAGTGGCCCAAGTAGCTTTCCTGCTGAATTAGCCATGACAGCAAACGCTGAATGTCATACGATGTTTACAGGCAAAATGGATTCACTTAGCTTGTCAAGAAGCCACAATGGTCTACCTTTTGTCGGCCCTGCCCAAAAAACAAGCATTGTTTACTCTGGGAGTAAGGGATGAGGCACAAAATTAGCAAATCCAGTGATGGGATCCTGGATGAATTGTATCATTTGAGATTGTAGGTTGAAAATCACCACAATAATAGATGTGGCAATTCTTCCCACTTATTGTGGATATATCTTTTTCCTTTCTCTCTCTCTCTTCCTCTTTCTTTTTCCCTTGTGGTAAACTGCTATATTTGCCCTATTCCGCCCTTGAAGGAAATTTGGAACAAAGGCCCTCTAAAACTTTTACTAACACAAATGGCTTAAGACATGTCGGTAATTTAGACAGAATTAGCTTCTGTAGAAGTAAGAATAGAAAAACAAAGTCCACAATCAGTTTCAGTTGGGAGTGTACTGTACTTGCGACAGTCCGCCTCA
Source organism: Laticauda laticaudata (assembly GCA_004320025.1). Lineage (NCBI taxonomy): Eukaryota > Metazoa > Chordata > Lepidosauria > Squamata > Elapidae > Laticauda > Laticauda laticaudata. The sequence continues at coordinate 26,779 of BHFT01042334.1, forward strand.
AACAGGTTTTTGGACAGCAAGCTTCAGATTAAATTAATGCCTGATTTTTCCTGATCAAAAATTTACCTGCCTCCCCTCAAAAATAAATTCGCAAAGAAAGTACATTACTGAAAGATGATTCAAACAGGAATAGATGCACGAGAGAGAGAATACAGAAAAATTATGAACAATTCCCTCCTGAAAGGTGCATGCTGACTTTCCTCATTTATCAGATGAAAGATTTCAATCAATCAATCAGAATAGAGCTGGAAGGGACCTTGGAGGTCTTCTAGTCCAGCCCCTTATTCAAGCAGGAGTCCCTGTGCCATTTCAGACAAGTGACTGTCCAATCTCTTCTCAAAAACCTTCAGTGACAGAGGACTAACAACTTCTGGTGGCAAGCTGTTCACTGGCTAAATTGTCCTCACTGTTAGGAAGTTTCTGTTCAGTTCCAGGTTGCTTTTCTCCTTGATTAGTTTCCATCAATTGTTTCTTGTGCTGCCTTCTGGTACTTTGGAGCATAGGTTGACCGTCTCTTCTTTGTGCAAATATTGCAACACTGCTATTGTGTTCCAAAGGAGACTCTAGAAAGAGTACAGAGAAGAGCAACTAAGGGACTGGAGGCTAAAACATACTATGAACGGTTGCAGGAACTGGGCATGACTAGTCTAGTGAAGACAAAGACCAGGGGAGACATGATAACAGTGCTCCAATATTTGAGGGGCTGCCACAGAGAGGAGGAAGGGGTCAAGCTATTCTCTAAAGCACCCAAAGGTCAGACAAGGAATAATGAATGGAAATTGATCAAGGAGAGATTCAACCTGGAAATAAGGAGAAATTATCTGATAGTGAAAACAATCAACCAATAGAACAGAAGTTGCTTTCAGAAGTTGTAGGAGCTTCATCCCTGGAAGCTTTCAAGAAGAGACTGGGCTGCCCCTCTATCAGAAATGGTGTAGGGTCTCCTGCTTGGGTGGGGAGTTGGACTAGGTGACCTACAAGGTCCCTTCCAACTCTGTAATCTCTTAGAGCAATTTCAGCTTTAAATAAAGATGAATCCTTAAGTTTTGATCCTTGCCAACATGAGTAGAGAAAGGCTATGTCAAGTAAAGCTTTGGAGACAAAGCTGTAGGCAATTCTCCTTTCAGACCAGAAGGGCAGTAACTCCACAGAAGGATATGAGTTTTGCATGTAAAAATAATAATAATAAAAAATATCAGGATAAATCTATTTTCAAAGCCAGGCAAGATCAGTCTCTTTTTCTTAAGGATGTTCTGTGAACAACGTGGGCAGTGCTGAACTAGATGTACTCAATTTAATGAACAGAAATCATGAGTCCTATCCAATTTAGATTAATCAGACTGTTCCTAGAATTATTGTATCTGGGCCTGGCCACCACATTTTAGAAAATGGTGTCTGAGATATAAAATACAGACTAGAATTCAGAACAGAATGAGGTATGAAGGGACCTTGGAGGTCTTCTAGTCTAACCCCCTTCTCTGGAAGGAAATCCTGTACCATTCCAGACAAATCTCCACTCCTCTACTCATTGCAGAATACCACCAGGCTTGAAATGCTAGACCTAAAAAACTGAGAACTACACCGCCTTCGGTCCGATCTAAGTATAATATATAAAATCATACATTGCAATGTCCTACCTGCAAATGAATACTTCAGCTTCAACCATAACAACACAAGAGCACACAATAGNTCCTACCTGCAAATGAATACTTCAGCTTCAACCATAACAACACAAGAGCACACAATAGATACAAACTCAAGGTTAACTGAATCAAACTCGCTTGCAGGAAATATGACTTCAGCAACAGAGTGGTCAATGTCTGAGATCCTCTACCTGACTCTGTGGTTTCTTCCCCAAACCCCAAAAACTTAGACTGTCTACTACTGACCTCACTCCTTTCCTAAGAGGTCTGTAGGGGGTGTGCATAAGTGCACCAACGTGCCTAATGTCCCTGTCCTATTATTTATTTATTTATTTTCATATGTGTCCATTTCATGTATTCATAACTATGTTTGTACTTATACCTATTATCTTGTAAGTGATTGACAAATCAAATAAATAAATAAAATAAAAATTGTTGTTCAGTCTCTTCTTAAAAACTTCCAGTGTTGGAACATCCACAATGTCTGGTGGCAAGCCGTTCCACTGGTTAATTGTTCTAACTCTCAGGAAATTTCTCTTTAATTCTAGGTTGCTTCTCTCCTTGATTAGTTTCCACTCGTTGCTTCTTGTCCTGACCCTCAGGTGCTTTGGAGAATAGCTTGACCCCCTTTTCTTTGGGGCAGCCCCTCAAATATCTAAGATGAGGAGGGACTGAGAAGAATAATGTTCTAAGTAGGGATGGGATTCAAATTTTTTACAACCGGTTCTGTGGATGTGGCTAGGTGGGTGTGGCTAAGTGGGCATGGCCATGTGACTGGGTGGGCATGGGTATTTTTTGCAGCACCTCTCCCCCGTGTGCTCCATTTTTGGGTCTCAGGGAAACCTCCTGGGGGGCGATTTTCCTCCCACGAAGCTTCCCTGAGGCCCAGGAAGGCAAAAAATGGAGTGCACACACACACACACACACACACACACACACACACACACTGTGTGTGTGTGTGTGCAAGCCCCTTTTTGCCTCCTAGGCCTCAGGGAAGCCTCCTGGGGGAAGCAGTAAGTCAGTGAGGGGGATCCCGGCACAGCTGATTGTCAAAACAGCTGATCGTGGGGAGGAAAAAACTAGAAGTATCTTAAGGAGTGAATGGGTGGGGGAGAATGTAGTCAGCGATGTTGGGCATGCGTGCGATGTTGCGTATGCACAATAAGGACTTACTGGGCGGGGAGGGGCGGGCGGAGAGGGGAAGGGAGAGACCAGCCAGGGGCACGATTTGCCGGTTCTCCAAACTGTGCAGAATCATAACAACCGGTTCTATAGAACTGGACCGAACCAGTAGAATCCCACCCCTGGTTCTAAGGAATGGTTAATAACCTGAGATATGTTTATTTATTTACATGTTCATATTTATTCACTGTCCAGAATTTATAATAATTTATAACACATTTTAAAAGGGATGCGAAACTCTCCTCAGAAGCCTGCCTGTCCCATTTTGGACTGCCTAAAATGTATTATACTAGACTGCTCTGAGGTCAGAATTGGTCATGACAGGCCTCAACTATTTTGTCATGGATCATTTTGTACGCTCTCTGTCGAGTGGAGTAATGAGAACACAACATGCTATCGTTTTGTGAGGTTAATTGATTTTGCTGGGGAGAGAAGAATCTCAAAATCTCATCAGGATCACCCTGATAATTAAAAAAAAANCTCAAAATCTCATCAGGATCACCCTGATAATTAAAAAAAAAAAACAACAGAATAAAATATCCTGGTAAAATGAAGTTGCTTAGATCAGGGGCTCTGCACTAAAATGAAATTTCTTACAATCCATTGCTTTCATCAAGCAGAACTCCAAACCTGATTGTCTTTATATTGTACAAGTGGCAACCATCTATTAAAATTATTTGAAAGCCGTTTCCGATGCCAATGCAGAAAGTAGTAATGAATGATGTGCAGTTTATTGGGATTAACTTTAAAAAACAGTAACCCAAAGCATAGATGCTTTTAAGTTTTAATAAATTTATCCAACATTTTAAAAGATGTGAAGTCTTTCTAATAAACCATCCTAACACTGCAGTATTTAAATTCAGTTTCATGTTCGGTATATCAAGTTTCTGATCATTAACACCTAAATACATAAGCCAAGAGCAACCTAGTTAGATTCCAACGTAATCTTCCCACCTGATCAAAACAACACCCCAGACAAACTATGGAGCTATATTATGGTCTCCTCATGCTATGGCTACAATCTCAAATCCCACTAGCCACAGCAAAAATGCTTTCCTGTTCTTGCCATTCAGATAAAGCTCTCCATCTGAATCAATCCGAGAATACTGTATGCACAAAAATGGAAGGATATTTTGATTCCCACAATGGATGAATGGCTGCAAAAGTTGATGGACTTAGCAAGAGATGGCTATATTGATTGCTTGGATTGAAGAAAAGAGTATAATGAATTTTGTGTCTGCTTGAAAACCACTTTTGGACTTTGTGCTTGAGGGGGAAAAATGAAATTTTAATTTTGGGTTTTTGCGGACCAGCTAGGTTTGTTGTCACAAAAATGGCTAACAACTATTATTATTTTAAAAAGTTGAGATTGTATGTTATTATTTTACTCTACTGTACCAAAAAGAGTTGGAAGTCAATACTTTCTTTTCCTCTTTCCTCTACACTATTTCCATTTCCTCTTCTCTTCTCCTGTTTTCCCGTTATTTTCATTTTTTTGGTATTTCTGTATTTTATATTTTGATAATAACTAATAAATAACTATATAAATAATAAATGATAATAACTGATAATAACTAATAAAAAAATTGAACTCCAAGAAACCGGGGTTATGTCTGAAGTGGGAGATGTTAAAGTCCACCCAGCTAGAGAACAAGAACTACATAAATTCCAGTAGAGTTATTGATTTACAGCTGTCATTCAGCCCAGAATTACTAGCCATTAAGCAAGTCATCCTGTGATTGCACCCAATTTTAAATCTTTTTTTGTGGTGGTCATTTAACAAATCCATTGTCTACAATGTGTGTTTTGCCAGAAATGGGAAAGAAATGGCAGGTTCCAGCAAAAAAAAAAGAAAAAAACTCTCCGTGTTTCTAAGGAAAGAAGGAGTGGCCATCAGAACTTCAAATCTTGGTTGTAAGTAGCTTTGGGATGGTCCATCATAACTTTGACCAGCCATAAGCTGAGGACTACTTTTAAGGTGTTTTTTTAAGCTAGTTTGGAATAAAGTGTTTCATTGACAGTGATTTCATTAACTCTGCAAATGATTTGAAGTGTGGTCTTCCAACAAATCTTCCTAGATTATGAGCCTTGGTGGCACAATGATTAGAGTGCAGTACTGCAGGCTACTTCTGCTGACTACTGGCTGCCTGCAATTTGGCAGTTCAAATCTCACCGGCTTGAGGATGACTCAGCCTTCCATTCTTTCGAGGTCGGTAAAATGCTGACTCTGTAAACTCTTAGAGAGGGCTATAAAGCATTGTGGAGCAATATGTAAGTCTGTTGGGAAGGAAGGAAGGAAGGAAGGAAGGAAGGAAGGAAGGAAGGAAGGAAGGAAGGAAGGAAGGAAGGAGCTGTGGTAGCAGAATGGTCAGAATGCAGCACTGTAGGCTGACTCTGCCCACTGCCATCAGTTCAATCCTGACAGGGCTCAAGGTTGACTCAGCTTTCTATACTTTCCAAGGTGGGTAAAGTGAGGACCCAAATTGTTGAGAACAATATGCTGACTCTGTAAACGGCTTAGAAAGTGCTGTAAAGCACTGTAAAGCGGTATATAAGTCTATTGCTATTTCTTTCCACTTGGGCTACGTTGAAGGGGATTTAGATGTTATGGAGGACCACCACTTAAATATGAGCCAGCAGAGTGCTGCAACTGTCAAAAAAGGCAACATGGTCCTAGGATGAATTAATAGAGAGATAGCATTAAGAGTACCCCTTTTTACTTCACTAGTGAAACTACACTGGGAATATTGGATCTAGTTTTGGTCACCATGTTACAGATCAGATACTGAGGCCCTAGGAGTGCAGAGAGGGACAACAAAGACAATCAGGGGTCTGGAGGCTAAATAGTATGATGAGCATCTAAGGCAGGGGTGCCAAACTCAAGTTGCTTAGATCTGGCCCACAAGGCCACCCTGGAAACAATGAGGGACTGGCCCATGGTGCCTCTGCCAGCAAAAACAGAGTTCAGGTGGGCTGTGTGTAGCTCTCCCGAACTACATTTTCACTGGCATAGGGTTGCAGGAGGCAGTTGCAGCCAAAAATGGAGCTTGGGAGCCTGTTTTTCCTGGCAGAGCAGTTGGGCCACCACAGGTGCCCATGACATGAGTGACATTGAGTTGGCCATGTCCTCTCCCCCTGCCCCCCACAAAGTCCAACACAACCCTGATGCAGCCCTCAATGAAATCGAGTTTGACAACCTTGGTCTACGGGAACGAGGTACGTTTAGCCTAACAAAGAGAAGGTTTCAGGAATAAGTAATCACCCTAATTAAATCATGAGCCTTGAGCCAAACTTCAAAAAACTTCAAAAGATTTATTAAGAGAAACATGCTGGCATGATGGGTATGAAGCCAATTCTGACATAAATAATTACAGTCCCCTGTGACCCTGCTTCCCCCCTGGGTGTGACATAAATCAGTTTCTCCAATTAAGCATGTACACAAGCTAGGTGTCATTCATCACGTTCTCCAATGAAAGTTTTTCATGGGCAAAAGCTTCAGTGCTTAGCTACAATCTTTTTTGAGATGAAGTTGGAATGTGCTCCTAAGTTCATTTGCCGTATGCTTCTCCAGTCCTTCCCCCCACACCCACTCTTTCTTATGCCAACTTGTAAACAAGTTTAGGAATGTTTTACAAGTTGATAGAAGGCTTAAGGGAGACCTAATAGCATCTTCCAGTACTTGAAGGACTGTCACAGGGAAGTGAGCACTGATTTATTCTCCAAAGCACCCAAGGGAGGGACAAGAATCAGTGGGTGGAAGCCCATCAGAGAGGGACCCAACCTGGAAATAACAATGAATTTTCTGATAGTGAAAATGATTAATCAGTGGAACAGCTTGCCTCCTGTTTTTCTTCTCCACAGAGAGAGAGAAAGAGAGAGAGAGGGGGAGAGAGAGAGAGAAAGAAAGAAAGAGAGAAGAGGGTTGTTTTTTTCATGGCAATATTTATGGAAATATTTTGAAGAGGTAAGAGACATTGTGACTTTATTAAAACCTTTTGGCCAAGTATCTGTGACATGCTGATTAACAAGCCAGTTAAGTAGGGGTTGGAGGGCATGACAGAGCTGGCTCAAAAATTATCTTCAAAGGATGCTTGACAATGATCTCATCAATCTGGAGAGAGCTACGGAGATGCAGCTAGCAAAGGTGTTGGAATTCATTGAGGGAATGTATTGCTATGCAACAACTATAGTAGTATTTAGCCAGTAGATGGCAGTGTTTACAAGCTTGGATCCATGGTATATACTCTATGCTCTTTTGTTCTAAGAAGAGTTTCCTGTTTCCTGTTACAGTTCTAATAGTTGAGCAGTAAAGCACATGGTGATTGTAATCTTTTGTTTGCTGTTTGTAGTGCTTTATATAAATAGAATTTCAACAAAAGCAAAAGTGAAATAGAGACCCGTCACTACAATTTGACTGCAATTAATCTTGGATGTGGTTGAGTTTTGGGTGCTAACTTTGAAGGTGCACGATAACTGAGGAACCGTGGAAATAAATCATGCCACTTAGGAAGATCTGTGGAAATCTCTGGTGCCTTGACTAGATTCATATCAATGGAAAATTGATGGACTACTATACAGGCAGTCCTCAACTTATGACTGGTCATTTAGAGACACTTCAAAGTTACAATAAACCTCTCTGATATTAGAAACAGATATTAGAAACACTAATCAAGCAGAACACAGCAAACTCCAAGATCAATAAACACAGACCAAGACTCCCAATCAATCAGGATGAAGAAAACCATTCTAAACGCAGTAGGCTAGTACGCAAAATTTAAAACAGAAACGGCTGTGAAAAGTCTGACTCACAGACAACACAATACAGAAGCTCTGGATGGACTGATGAGATTCTGCTGAAAACATTTGCTACAACTTTAAGAGCACAACTATAATGACGTGGGAGATACCTGAACAAAGCTGAATACCATACAATGTAAGTACCCGTGAAAAACTTAATATAATTAATACATATATATACATATACATATACATGTATATGTATATGTATACGTGTAAACGTGTACGTGTTATATGTATGGTATATATAAATATACATATGTTTTTTAAGCTTTTTGCGGGGTACTTACTGTGTGCTGTTTAAGCTTCCTTCGGGATTATCCCACGTCATTGTAGTGCTGTTTATGAATTGTAGCAACATTTCAGGCAGAATCCCATTGACACAGAAGCCTGATGATTGCAGCATGGGATTCTGTGGTTTAAAAACGTTGCTACAACTTTAACTAGCACTCACAATGATGTGGGATAATACCGAAGGAAGCCTAAACAGCACACACACACAACACACACACACAAACACACACACACACACACACACACACACACACACACACACACATATATATATATACTATATATATATAATAGCCCACATGGGAAAGAAAAACTGAACAACTTCCTCACACCACTCAACAAGCCTACACCCCAAAATACAAATTCACTATGGAACCAGAAGCCAACAATCAACTTCCCTTTCCTAGATGTCTTAGGTACAAAAAATCCAAAATGGCCTCCCTAGGACAAACCCATCCTACCAGAAGAAATACACATTACAAACCGCTATCTACTGCACTCTCACCCCCACCCAGCACAATCAATTCCGTAGCCCAAGACACTTCATCTCCAGAAACAAAATGCTTAAGCGATGAACAAAAACATCTTAAAAAACCGAACTCACCACTCTCACTAATTGTACTCACAGCAATGGATTCCCAAAAAAAGGAAGATTACCCACCTAATTCCAAAAGAACACCCAACCAAAAAGCCAAGACAGCAGAACAAGAGAATGGCAAAGCCCTCCTCCCATATATAAAAGGCACTACAGACAAAATCTAGCAAGATCCCTCCAAAAACACAACATTAAAACAGCATTTCTGGCACACAACAGAAAAATATCCACCATCCTAAGAAACCCAAAGACAAAATCGAAAGTTAGAAACCAAGGAGTATATGAAATCCACTTGCACTGCCGCCCCACCACAACATAGGACAAACTAACAGAAGAATTAAGTGCACGCATTGAAGAACACAAACAACTCATTCCAGAAAGAAGACTTGACCTCTTTCCCTGGTCCCAACTACGCCTCAAAGCCACAGGAACATGAAATTGACTTTAAAAAATACCAGAACCATGCGCCAAAACCGAACACTTCCAATAACAGAAAATCAGAGAAGCCATAGAGATAGAAAAACGCCCACACAGCATGAATAAACGCAGATGATACCTCCCGCCTACCAACATTTGGAAACCTGCCCTCTTAATAAATGAGTACCTAACATGAAGAATGACACCAAGACCCACACCCACGTGCCCACACAAGATGCTACCAACAACTCGCATGCAGTAAAAAAGCTCACACCGCACACAGATGAGAGACACAACCACGAAACTAGAGCCTCACTGCAGCTGCACCACTAGCCACTTCAAACCCTCTGACGCCATACGAAGAAGCAAACTGACCACCCACCATGAAGATGTGGCACGACCACGGAAACGAGGGCCAACAAACAAGATCAACAGCTCACCAGCTCAATCCCCGCAGCAACTAAGACTAACCTGAGCACAGCCAGGCCCCCACTAAAGCAGCAACACACCCCCAGCCAATCAGACACAGCCACCCCCTACCAATCAGAACACAGCCAAACCCCGCACCCAAATCAAAGTCCACCCCCACTAGCAGTTAAAGGCGAAGAAGCAAGCTGCAAGCTCACATTACTCTGAGAAAGCCAGCAGTTCTGTTAAAGTTGTAGCAAGTTTCAGCAGAATCCCATCTGCCATCATCAGGCTTCTGTATGGAAGTTGTGTCTCAACAGTGATCCTTCTGCTTTCAAAATTTGAGGCGGTCTTTCTGATTGGCTAATGAACGCTGGGTTCTGTGTTCATTGGACTTGGAGTTTATGATTGGTGTGTTCTGGTTTCTTCGTCTGTTTTTGTGGCTTTATTGGCTTGGCAACACTCTGTTCTTGTGTGGAGGCTTTCAATGCAGCTTGGCTCGTGTGAAAGGACGGCTGCTCTCATCAAGCAAGCTGGGTTCACCTGGGTGCCTGGTGGGGGGTTGTTTGTGCTGGAGGCATCAGAGGGAGTTCTGTTTGTGCTCAGTGTTTGCCTGGCCTGTTTGGTGTGGAGATCTTTCCTTATTTCGAGAGTGCAAGGCTTCTCAATGATGACAGTCTGCTTGGAATCATCTCTTTCTATTCATGCTGTCAGGTCTTTTTTCAATCTCTATGGCTTCTCTGATGATTCTGGTGGCTGGGGATTTTTCTATAGGCTAGGGTTTTTAGTCCATTGAAGTTGATGTTGTGACCTGTGGTTTTCATTGTGTTGGACTCCGGTGAGAAGGTGTGGTTCCAGCTTTTTTACTGCATTTTTGTGTTCATTAGGGCGGGTACTTATTCTTCTATTTGGTCTGTCCAATGTATGTGGCCGCGGCCATGATTTGTACAGGAATTTCGTACTTCATGCCTTGGTTTTCCCAGGTCATGTTTTGTCTTTGGGGTTCCTCAGGATGGGACTGCTATTTTTTTGTCTGTTTTAGAAGGCAGTCTTGATGTTGATTTGCCTGTGTGTATCTTACTGATTATCTGTAAGTACCTCTTTATGTAGGGCAAGACAGTCTGTTCGCATAGGTCTGTTGGTCTTCTAGGTCATCTGTTATGTCTTGGTGTGTTTTCGTGGATCCAAGCTGGGTGATTTTGTTTTTGTTGGAAGCCATTGCTGTCAATTACTTCAGTCAGGGTGCAAGTTCAGCTTTATATTGCTGTCTTATCCTGCCAGGCGTTGGGTGTTCTGGCTAATTAGTGTTTTCGCCAGGAATTTATCTGTGCTGGGTGTGGTGGGATTGGGCGTTGAGGTAGCGGTTGTGTGTTTGTTTTTTTATTGGTATTATGGTGGTGTCCCAGTGTGCCATCTGTTCTTTTGTAGATTAGTAGCATCTAGGAATGGTAAGTGTTTGTTTATTTCCGTTTCCATTTGGTGACTGATTTGGGGTGTGTGTTTGTTTAGGTGTGTTAGGAAATTGGTTTAGGGTTTTCTTTTCCATGGGGCCAAATGCACAAATGTGTCATCGATGTATCTTAGCCATAGTTTGGGTTTGTGGGTGCGCATTACCAGGGCTCTGGATTCGAATTCTTCATGAAGCAGGTTTGTCAATGACGAGGTGACAGTGGTGATCCAATAGGGGCTCCTTCAATTTGCTTGTATCTTTGGTCCTTTGTTATTGAAATATGTGTTGGTTAGGCAAGTGTTCTGTTTAGTTCCATGAGGGTCTTTTAGCTGGTTGCGCTATTTATTTTGGATGATTCAAGAGTTCTTTATCGGGACTTGAGTGAATAGTTGAACCACGTCCGAAACTTACAAGCAGATCTTCTTGTTTACGGTGATCATTTGATTATTTCTAAGAAGTGTATGAGTTTTTGTACATATGAAGCTGGCGTTTCAGCATGGGGCTGTAGTTGTTTTGCTAAGTATTTAGCTAGGTTTTGTAATGGTGCTCCTAATGGAGCTGACTATGGGTCTGAGAGGTCATGCCTTCTTTGTGTATTTTTGGGAGGCCGTATAATTTGGGGCATCTGAAGATTTTTCCTCTTTGGGGATGATCGCTGTCTGTTGGATTCTTGCTTATGTGGCTGGCTTACTAATTTTCTTCTTGGTTAATTTTTCTAATATGTGGGTTGGGTCCTGTTGTTTAGAGGTTTTGTATGTGGAGTCTTGGAGTAGGTCTGTCAATTTTGTTTCATTAGTCTTTTCTGTCCATTACTACTGTGGCATTTCCTTGTGATCTGCTGGGAGTATTATTATGGCTGTTATCATTTTTCAGGGTTTGCTAAACGCTATGAATTCACAAAAGAACAAAAGAGAACAGATGGCACACTGGGACACACCAATTTACGACAAAAGAAAACATACACACCAACCGCTACCGTCCTTTTCACATGGACAGAGCTGCATTGAAAGCCGTCCAACACTAAGAACAGAGTGACTGGCCAGCCAATCAAGCCACAAAACAGACAGAAAGAAACCAGAAACACCAAATCAATCAAACTCCAAGTCCAAATGAACACAGACCCAGCTCTAGCCAATCAGAATGGACCAGGCCTCAAATTTGAAACAGAGGAACTAACTCCAATACAGAGGGCCTTGATGATGGCAGATGAGATTCTGCTGAAACGTTGCTACAACTTAAACGAACTACAATGACGTGGGATAATACCCGAAGGAAGCTAAACAGACAAACTGTAAGTACCGCGAGAGCTTAAAAAAAAAAACAAAAAAGAAACCATATATGTATATATAACTATATACACACCACACCACAATATACTATATTATATTAATATATATATGTATAAAATATATATATATATACACACACAAACGTGTGTGTGTGTGTGTGTGGTGTGTGTATAATGCTCTATATTACTTAATGATTTTTTTCTAGTATAATAATGTAAAGACTGATATGTATGTCAAAGAAAGTCCACCATGCTTAAGATTTTTAAACGTTCATTTTCAATAAAAAAAAATTAAAAAAGAAAGAAAGAAATTGAAGTAGAAAGAAAACACAATACTATCATACATGGAATCTATTTTACCAGTGGTTGGAAAAAAAGGGGTGGCAATTAAGAATACAGTCAGAATTGTTAAGCAAATTAAATACAGAGACAATACAATGTTTATTAAGATTAAGAAAATGTAATAAATAAATTAAAAAATCAATAAAATTTGGAAGAAAAAAACTTGCATTAAAAATTCCTATTTTGACAGCAAAAACCCTCCAACCTTCTTAACTTCAATATCTAGCAGTTTCTTTTCAGGCAGTCTGGTCAATGGATGGAGAGAGCTAAGGAAAAAAACCTTTCCAAATTTCATATTGCAATCACACAGACATCATTTTGAAAGGACAAGCCAGGCGAATGCTTTTAGCCCAAGCCTAACCACTTTTCAATCAACTCACTCAATAAAAGAGGCCAGGAAGTGTGTCTTTTTAGAGGAAGAAGGTAGTTAGAGAAAGTGGGTTTGAAAGCCATTCTGCTTTCTTCCCCACACAAAAGAAATTCCCTAATTTCTTTTCATTCCAAGATAGGACAAAAAAACTCTCCCAAGATTTTCTATTCCATTAAAAATATCCTTGGGCTGAAAATAGGATGGTGCTGGGATTTATTTATTTGATTCTCATCCCACTTTTAGTACTTTATAGACTACTCAACTAGATGAACGTACATTGGACTTCTTTTTCTTCCTCCTATTTTCCCCACAACAACAACCCTGTGAGGAGGATTCAACTGAGATAGAGGGACCGATGCAAAGTCACCTAGTTGGATTTCATGGCTAAGGCAGCACTAGAACTCACCGTCTCCTGCCGATTGGCCCAAAGTCACCCAGCTCGATTTCATGGTTAAGGCAGGACTGGGACTCACTCTCTCCTGCTCATTGACCCAGAGTCATCCAGTTGGATTTCATGTCTAAGGTGGAACTAGAACTCACACTCTCCTGGTGATTGGCCAAAGTCACTGAGTTGGCTGACTTTCATGGTTAAGACAGAACGAGAACTCACGGTCTGCCGATTGGCCAAAGTCACCCAACTGACTTTCACGTCTAAGGTGGGACTAGAACTCACAGTCCCCTGGGGAATGGCTCAAATTCACCCAACCAGCTTTCATACTTAAAGCAGAACTAGAACTCACAGTTTCCTTGCACCTGAACAACAAGACCAAACTGTTCAAGAAGCCTCCAAAATTTCTTTAGGTCCTGACTTTTTACAACAGGTGCAGTAAGAAGATATCTTTAAGAGGTCCTTTATCTCCTTGAGTCTAACACCCTGCTCCAAGTAGAATAGAATATAAAATAACAGAGTTGGAAGGGATCTTGGACCTTGTTCTCACATAATGCCTCTCAGCATTCACCTGTCTGAGAGCACCCATCAAGCCAAATCTGATCGCTATTTGGATGGCAATGATTTTATTATATATAATAATACGAACTAAGGAGAAATTTCCTAATGATAAGAACAATTAACCAGTGGAACGGCTTGTCTTCAGAAATCATGGTTGCTCCATCACTGGAGATTTTTAAGAAGAGACTGGACAGCCATCTGTCTGAAATAGTATAGGATCTCTTGCTTGAGCCTGCAGTTGGACTAGAAGACCTCCAAGGGTCCTTCCAACTCTGTTTTTTTCTATATTCTATGTTCTAGATGGCCATGACTTCAGAGAAGTGAAGCTGAGCATTTCTTGAGGGAAATGTCTTGAATATTATCCATCCTAAGCATTCATGCAAGCTTCAAGGAAATCAGAAGTACCGTGACTACAGTTAGAAGTCAAAAGATGGTATCTTCTATATTATAGCATCACCACTCCGCACTTGGACTTCTTTCAAAAGAAAGAGCAAATACATACCTGTATTGTAGTGGTGGGATTCAAATATTTTTGCCATCGATTCGGTGGGCATGGCTTGGTGGGTGTGCATGTGCCAAATGCACACTTTGCACAGGCGCAGAGGTGTTCTATCTCGCCTCCTGTAAGCCTGCACAATCCCGGTCACTTCATCAGCTGCTGCGCTGCACTATTCTGTGCCGCGCAAAGCAGCCGTGCTTCAAATTCAGTGGATAAAGGTGAGTATGGGAGTCCAGGTGGGCAGGTGGGCCCAACAGCAGAGCAGTGGAGAGAACCAATTCGGTCGCCGCTGCTCATTGCTGCTACCAGCTCGCCAGAACCAGGCCAAACCAGTAGAATATCACCATTGCCGTGTAGGATGCAAGAAGATAATTCTCTGTGTAGGACAGGAGTGTCAAACTCGATTTCATTCATCAGGGTTCTGTTTGACTCAGGGTGGGGTGGGGTGGGTGTGGCCAGGGTAGGCATGGTCATCTTGCTGTCACTCAAGTCAGAGTCGCCTGTGGTGGCCAAGTGCTAACGCAACACTTCCCTCAGACCGTCACTCACTCTGATTATAATCTCCCCCCTTCCTTCCTCCCTCCCTCCCTTCTCTTTTTTTCCTTCCTTCTTCCTTCCCTCTTCCTTCTTTTTCCTTCCTTGCTTTCTTCCCATCTTCCAGAGGTGTTGTTTAGCCAGTTCGCGCCTATTCGGGCGAACTGGTAGCAAGAATTTTGTGTGAGTCACCAAACCGGTAGCAACATCTGGCTGGTCACATCCCCAACCCAGTTGCCAGGTTTCCGCTCACTCGCTTGCCCCCCCTGCCCGATGCTCACTCGCTCCAGTTTGAAGGAGGACTGCTCCTCCGCCACTTGAAAACACATGACTGTGGGCGGAGCAGCAGTCCATTAACCTGCAAAACTGCTCCAAGGCTGGATTCTTCATGGACACTCGAAGTATCACTTCCCCTTGTGAGTAAAGTGCCTGGAGTGAGAGGGAATGAAAGCTGGAGGGGGGCGGGAAGGAAATCCAGCCACAGAGAAGTTTGAATGGGCTGCAAATGCGTGTTCGTTAACCTGCAAAACTTCTCCAATGCTGGATTAGTTTCCCCTTGTGAATAAAGTGGCTGGAGTGAGAGGGAATGAAGGTTGACAGGGGTGTGTGTACCTATTATCTTGTAAGCAATTGACAAATCAAATAAATAAAAGAAAAGAAAGAAAGAAAGAACGAGAAAGAAAAAGGAAGGGAGAGATAGAAAGAAAGAAAAAGAAATAGGGAGAGAGTGTGTGTGTGTGGTGTGTGTGTGAGAGAGAGAGAAAGAGAAAGGAAGGAAGGGAGAAAAAGACAGAATGAGACAAAGAAAGAGAAAGAAAGAAAAAGAAATAGGAAGGAAGAGAGAGAGAGAGAGAGAGAGACACGAGAAAACTCTGTGCATTATTTTAAATGTTCCATTATTTATCAATGTTTAATATTTTAACAATCCACTACACCTAAGATGATTCTATGCCTTCTCTAGTCGGTCCCAGGGCTACCACATATTTCTTCAGGGTTTACATGCCTTCAGTGTCGTATAGTCAGCCCTAAATACAGTGCTGTGTTAAAGGGACTTTGGAGGTCTTCTAGAGTCCAGCCCTGTTCAGGCAGGAAAACTGAGGATGCGCAAACTTAGAGTAAGTCCTGTGAAAGGTGTCAGAGCAATAACAGAATAACACTTAAGGACATTTAGGAGAACCCTATATCTTTCAATGAGAAAGGCTGTGCCGCTCTCTCTACAAATTTCCAGTATGAGCACCCAGAACTTCTCGGAGACAAGCAGAGTCCATGCGTTATTGTTCACTCAGAAAGTTCTCCTTAATTTTAAGCTATATTCTCCTCTTTGTCAGTTTCCATCCTTTGCTTCTTGCATTGCTTCGTGTTGCTTTGAAAGTACGTTCCCTCCCTTTCTTTCTGACAGCCTTAAAGCCTGTTGCTATCGCACTTTGGGCAAAGCATCGTGAGCCATCTTCCTCCTTTGCCATGTCCATGAAAGTAACATCTATAGCAGCTGCATTAAGATCAATAAACAGTCAAACATAGTCTCATGGAACAACCTCTCTCTCTCGAACGACTCTTATAAGTTGGGCTGGATATAGCCGGCTGGGTGACAAGGAATGGCTGGGAGGGGAGGGGCCAGGTGAGGCACCCTTTGATGTGAGTGACATTGAGTTGGCCCCACCCATTCAGTCACATGACCACTAAGCCATGCCCACAGTCATATGACCACCAAGCCACACCCACCAATAAGCCACGCCCACAGAACCGGTAGTAAAAATATTTGATTCCCACCACTGCCATCTTCCCTTCTTTTTCTTTGTCTTTCCCCTTTCCCTTTCTCTTCCCATCCCTTCTTGGATGCTCAAGTGCAAAAGAGGAAACATTTCTCCTTTTGTTTTATTTTCCTTTTAGTTTGTTTTTCTAACCCTCTGCCCACATGCAGCTGTGATGACCCGGGGTGTGGCACAAGGCAACACAATTAGATAAGCAATAAGAGTCCAACTTTGCCCCCAATGTCCAGGTTACCTTCTAGCTGGAGAAAAACTCTCCCAGGAACAGCGAAACTGACGTCTTTTAATTCAGGTTTTGTACTTGTTGTGTTTGACATTGAATTTCAGGTTTGTTCGGTTTCTGAAGTAATTAGTTTGGCAGGGCAGGAGCAAGAATTTTAGGCTTGAAGGCATGGCAAAACTCACATGGTTGGTAATACGCCAGGAACACAGATACCAGATAAAGTCGCGTTTGCTCCCAGCAGCTGCCGCACTCAGCATTCATTTCTTATCAACTATCTTCCCAGCTGTGGCTAATGAAGGGAATCATGGCCCTTTCCTCCCCCATAAGACATGCAATCCATGTTGCTCTCTTCTCTGTTCCTCTGTGCATGCCCTAGGATGAAGAGGGGGTGGGCCTGGGTCTTCCTGTGAATTCCTTCTCCCTCCCCACCCTCTTCCCTGCTCTGCCCAGCTGGACTTTGCACTTCCCCAGTTTCCTCCCCAACCAACGGCGCCACACTCCCATTCCCTGTCAGCTGTCCAGGATTCAGTCTCCGACAGTGGCATGACAGCAGCCCTCCTGAGCTCCATTTTTGCTGGCAGAGGCACTGTGGGCCGGTCCATTGCTGTTTCCAGGATGGCCCCACAGGCCAGATCTAAACAACCCATAGACTGCATCTGGCCCACGGACCTTGAGTTTGACATCCCTGGTGTAGGACATAGAACCTGATATGGTCTAATACTGTGATCCATGCTACAATCATGACAGAGTTCCAGAAATTTGTTGAAGGAAGTTTTGGTAGGAACGTAACTTTAAATAAAAGCTTTAAATAAAGGCAGCTCAGTCCCCACTGCCCCAAAGCCTCAATTTAATTGCTCTTCCTTGATGATAATGAGCCTTTATGTCCATCCAAATCAGATCAAAATTGGGGCTGATTGCACTTTAAAGATTCTTCTTGTAAATCATCACACCTAGTTTTTCCATCTCTGAAGACCACTGCTGTAAAACCTCTTCCTTTCCCTTAATGAACGAATGAATCAATGAATAAATAAATATTTTAAAAAGGAAAGTTTTTGGTCAATTTGATAGAAGGGTTAATATTCATTCCTCACAAGCAGCTAGATGAAGCAGACCTCCTGGTTGGCGTGAGGGAATTGGACTGTTAAAAAGAGAGAACAGATCAAAGTGTGTAGCATATAATCTACAGTAGCTGCAATAGTTTATATTAACATAGGGAAGCACTTACTAAGGTGTGGATTCCTTCCTTCCTCCCTCCCTCCCTCCCTTCCTTCATGAGCTGGAAGGGACCTTGGAGGTCTTCTAGTCCAGTCCCTTGCTCAAGCAGGAGAACCTATACTATTTCAGATAAGTGACTGTCTAGACTTTTCTTAAAAACACCCAGTGATGAAGCACTCACAACTTCTGGAGACAACTTCTGTTCCACTGATTAATTGTCCTCACTGTTAGAAAGTTTCTTCTTAATTCCAGATTGCTTCTTTCTTTAGTTTCCAACCATTGTTTCTTGTCCTGCCCCCTGGTCTTTTGGAGAATAATTTGACCCCCTCTTCTTTGTGGCAGCCCCTCAAATAGAGGAATACTACTATCATGCCTCCCCTAATTCTTCTTTTCTCTAGACTAGCCAAACCCAAATCCTGCAACCTTTCTTCATATGTTTTAGTCTCCAGGCTTTTGATCATCTTATTCTCTCTTCCCTGCACTTTTCCCAAAGTTTCAACCTCATTTTTGTCGTATGGTGACCAAAACTGGTTGCAGTATTTTATAAAGTGGTATTAGTATTTCAAATGATCTTGATTCTATGCCTCTGTTTATACAACCCAGGATTGTATTAGCTGTTTTGGCTGCTGCTGTTGGCTCATATTCAAGTAATTGTCCATTAGGATTCCAAGGTCCCTCTCACAGTTACTTTTTTTGAACCAGGTCTTGCCTAATCTGAACTTATACCTTTGCTTTTTTTTCCTGCCTAAATGTAAAATTCTGCTTTTCACCACATTGAAATTCGTTTTGTTGGATAGGGCCCATTATTTAAATTTGTCAAGATCTTTTTTGTCAGGATCTCGACAGACTAGAACACTGGGCCCTATTTAACAAAATGAAATTCAATGTAAAGAAAAGTAAACTCATATACTTAGGCAAGAAAAACCCAAAGTACACATATAGCAGGCTCAATAGCAGTAACTGTGTGAGGATCTTGGAGTCTTAGTGGACAACCAGCTAAAAAGGAGCCAGCAGTGTGCAGCAACAGCCAAAAAAAATAATGCAATCCTAAATTGCATTAACAGAGGGATACAATCGAGATCAAGGGGAGTACTAATACCATTCTATAAAGCCTTAGTAAGACCACATCTAGAGTACTGCATCCAGTTTTGGTCACCACACTGTAAAAAAGATGTTGAGACTCTAGAAAAAGTACAGAGAAGAGCAACCAAGATGATTAGGGGACTGGAGACTAAAACATATGAAGAACAGTTGCAGGAACTGGGCACAGCTAGTCTAGTGAAGAGAAGGGGAGACATGGGTAGTATTTGAGGGGCTGCCACAGAGAGGAGGAAGGGGTCAAGCTATTTTCCAAAGCACCTGTAGGCCAGACAAGGAATAATGAGTGGAAACTGAACAAGGAGAGATTTAACCTGGAAATAAAGAGAAACTTTCTGACAGTGAGAACAATCAACCCATGGAACAGAAGTTGCCCTCAGAAGTTGTGAGAGCACCATCACTTCAGACCTTCAAGAAGAAACTGGACTCCCATCTGTCAGAAATGGTGTAGGGTCTCCTGCTTGGGCAGGGGTTTGAACTAGATGACCTACAACTGTTTTTGGCTCTTGAGTTTGTCTTCTGGGGTGTTGGCTATTTCTGCCAGTTTAGTGTCATCTGCAAATCTGATGAGTTCTCCTTCTATTCCCTCACCTAAATCCTTTATGACTTGCTCCTCCTCCTTCGTGTGGCCCATTGGCTCTCCAGAGCTTCTAACAAGGCCAGGGCCAACACAATAGGAACAAGATTGTGTGTGCGTGTGTGTACCAACCTCTGTTCCATCACTAAGCCATGATCCACCCCATATTTAAATTGTTGACACTGGGAAACTGCCTTAAACTGGAAACCAATTTAGTAAGATTTATTCACCTGGGCAATGCATCATCCTGTGAGTTAGACTCACACATTCTCTCTACCAGATGCTGAATGGTGGGCCTCTTGTACCATCTTGTTTCTTGAGATGTTTTTGATGGAAGTGAGGTGAAATCCCTCAATTAACCAGGAACCTTTTATCTAAAAGCTTGGCTAGGACTCCAGGTCTAAACTAGCTGTTTTGCTATGGAATTCCCATGGTGATGGCAGCCTTTGATTCAGCCTTTCCTCCCATTAATTCATTGCTTTGACTCCTACCTGTGTCCTTTCATCTGCAATTTTCCTCCTTTCCTTTAACATCTAGGTCATCCGTCTTTCTGTCACTTACTAAGGTCCAGTTTTACCTGTTAATAAGGAAAGGAATCAGCAGGAAAGCAACTCAATGAATGGAGTGTAAAAAAAATAGAAATAATACTCAGTAGAGTATAAAATGGGACATTTGGCAAGAAGAAAAGAGCACTAGCTCACCCCAGCACTTAATGACATTCAAGCTATGCTCAAACAATTGTCCCAAAAATATAGAAAAGGTCCAGAACGATTTGGAGGGCTTTGCATTTTACACACAAGTTGGACTTTCTTCTTTCTTTCTTTTTCTTTCTTTCTTTCTTTCTTTCTTTCTTTCTTTCTTTCTTTCTTTCTTTCTTTCTCTTTCTTTCTTTCTTTCTCTCTCTCTCACACACACTCTTCTTCCTTCTTTCCTTCCTTTGCTCCTTCCCTCCCTCTCTTTTTTCCTTCTTTCCTTCTCTTCTTCTTTCTTTTTCCTTCCTTCTTTCCTTCGTTTCTTCCTTCCCTCCCTCCCTCCTTTTTTCTTCTTCCTCCCTCTACCTCCCTTCTCTCTCTCTCTCTCTTTCTTTTTCTTTCTTTCTTTCTCTTTCTTGTTTCTCTTTGTTTCTTTCTTTCTCTTTTTTTCTCTCTTCCCTTTTCTTTCTCTTTTTCCTTTCCTTTTTTCCTTTTTTCCTTCCTTCTTTTTCTTTATTCCCTAATTCAGAGATAAAAGCAAAATTATGGGGTCAAGGCAAGAGTTACATTTTCAGGCCATATTGGACATTTTGTCTTTATACATGGAAGCAACGTATGTTATTACAAATATTTCTGCCCTCGCCTACTTCACACACCCTGTCCTCCCTTACTTTTCTACCAGAAAAGAAAAGTTTCTCTCTCTCTCTCTCTCCCCCTCCCTCCATCTCTCTTTCTCTCTCTCTCTGTCTCTCTCTGTCTTTCTGTCTCTGTTTCCCTCTCCCCCCCGTGTCTCTCTGTTTCTCTCTGTGTTTCCTTCTCTCGCTTTCTGTCTCTGTCTCCCTCTCTCTCTCTCTCTCCCTCCCTCCGTCTCTCTTTCTCTCTCTTTCTCTCTCTGTCTCTCTCTGTCTTTCTGTCTCTGTTTCCCTCTCCCCCCGTGTCTCTCTGTCTCTGTCTCTGTCTCTCTGTCTCTCTGTCTCTCTCTCTCTCTCTGTCTCTCTCTCCCTCTTTCCCTCTCTTCCTCTTTCCCCCTTTCTCTCTCTGTCTCTCTCTGTCTCTCTATCTCCCTCTTTCCCTCTCTGTCTCTGTGTCTGTCTGTCTATCTGGTTCAGTTCCAAGCTGGGAGAAAGACACTGGAAACATGGAGGCTGATTGGAAAGATGGCTTATTGATGAAGCAGAACCAAATGAGTTCTGAACCAAATGAAGCAGAATCAAATGAGTTTGTGGTTCAGGGCAGCTGACAAAACAGAGTTGAGAATGGAGGGTTTTTATACCTTCTTTGGACTTTGCACTTGAGCTTCCTGTTCCTGTGCAAGAACATGTCCTTTAATATTTTATTGGCTGTTGTCAGATTCCTATGGGATCATGTAGGGGTTATGTAAGGGTCACAGCTGGCTCTGTAGGCAAAGGAGGAAATGCAAATCCTAGGTGGCTTGGTTGAGCTAATTTGGTCAACCCCTGGCTTATTATTTATCTGATGTCCCAGGTGAAGTTTGAACTGCTCTTGGATGGTGCAATAAAGGGGTGTTGGACTGCTCTGGGCTACTTCTAATCCTACCATTCTGCCTTTGTTTCAAAATATCCTGTTTTGAATGGTTTACCAAATCTGCATTTTTAAAAGCTGGCCTTCTCAGTTTCTGCTTGAGATGGGGGCAGGGAGACTGGGGCTGCTTCCTGCCTCTAAAAATAGAATAGAATAGAAAAGAAAATATGGAATGGAATGAAGAATAGAATAAGAAAGGAATAGAATAGAACAAGAAAGGAATAGAATAGAATAAGAAAGGAATAGAATAGAATAAGAATAGAATAAGAAAGGAATATAATAGAACAAAAAGGACAGAAAATAGAATAGAATAAGAAAAGAATAGAATAGAATAAGAAGGGAATAGAATAGAATAGAATAGAATAAGAAAGGAATACAATAGAACAGAAAAGAATGGAAAATAGAATAGAATAAGAAATCAGAATAGAATAGAAAATAAAATAATATATGGAATGGAATGAAGAATAGAATAGAATAAGAAAGGAATAGAATAGAATAAGAAAAGAATAGAATAAGAAAGGAATGCAACAGAATAGAATAGAACAGGAGAACATGAATAAGAACAGAACAGAATAGAATAACAGAGTTGGAAAGGACCTTGGAGGTCTTCTAGTCCAACCCCCTACACTCAAGCAGAAACCCTATACCTTTTCAAACAAAATAGTCATCCAGTCACTTAAAAACCTCTAGTGTTGGACCATCCACAACTTCTGGAGGCAAGTCGTTCTGCTGATTAATTATTCAGCTATCATCCTTCCCCAAAGACAAGCCAGGCAGGCATATTTTAATTAGAAAGCTTAAGACTTTTGTAAAATACTTAGCTATAAATCTCAATTAGATTCACCACCACCCACTGTCCACTTGAATTTCCCACAGCCCCACCTAGGCTCTGGTGTTTAAGATCTGACAGTTATCAAGAAATGTAGGGTCGCTGCAGGTAAAACGGCATGGATATAGCAGAGGCAAAGCATGAATGTTGTCTGATTAGTGTAATTAGAGCTCTTGCAATTATACAGCTTTCTCATTGAAATGGAAATATTTGCTAGGGGTTGAAAAAAAATAAACTTGTAAAAAACAAATGAGGGTTTCAGAAACTGGTTTTATGTCTCTTTCTCTGGCTAATGGTGTTGATTAAAAAAAAAAAAAGGTTTCACAGGCTAAGATAATATTCATTTCTTGATTTGTGGAGGAACATGCCATTTTGAATTATTTCCAAGACATATTTCTGTTTTGGGGACAGATTTCTACTCCAGTAAATGTTTATTTTTATTTATTAATTTTGATCATGCCTTTGTTAATTGATAAGTAACTCAAGATGGCGAACTTACATAAAACTCCTTGTTGTGTATGGAACTTGGTAGGTTCCAAGTGCCTTAATCTGATTGGCCGAGAAGGCCATTCTCAGATTGGCTATTAGGGAACCAATCCGATTGGCCCTCCTGACGGTGGGAACACTCAAATTACTGTCATTGGCCACAAGTCACGAGCAAGCTGCTATAAGAAGGGCTGCCGCGGTTCCATTACCATTGCCTTACTTGTGAAAATAAAAGAGTTGTTGTTAGAACCCGGTCTCGCGCAACTTATTTCCGAACGGAACACTGGTGACAAGGATGGGATCATCATAGAAGAGCGAGACCGAAGCACGCAGCAATCAGAACTGAGCAAAAGAGATGGCTGGTAACAACGCGCCGCCTGCACCATTCAACGCTGATGAGGAGGATTGGGAGTCGTATATCGATCCTTTTCTAATGTTTTTAGAAAGCAACGAACTGCAGGAGATATCTGACCAAAGGAAGAGGGCTGTCTTCCTTA
>BHFT01042335.1:0-14016 GCA_004320025.1 Laticauda laticaudata
AATGGTGATTTAAAAAAATCATTAATCCTTTTGGAAAAATGAAACAGAAGCAAGACGGAAAACAAGATTTAAGGCTGCAAAAATCCTCAATGTTCGGTGTTAGCTTGTTCTAGCCAAATAAGCTGCCCCCCAAAATAGGTTGAAATAAACAAAATGTAGACTTAACTTGTCCCTAAAAAAAGTAATTTTGCGTCATCTTAAATCCCTTTACTCGAATCCCCTCCAAGTCTTTATTTGTAACTGTTTATTGAAAAAAGAAGGTTATAGCTTAACCAAAAATAACCTGAGTCTGAAAGGGACGTTTGAATATCTTCTACTCAAACAGGAGACTCATACTTGTGATGGTGAACCTATGCGCACACATGCCAATGGGTGACATACAGACATTCTGCCGGCCACATGAGCCCAGCAAACTACCTGCAACTATGCATGCAACACCTCCAGACTGAATCGGCCCTTTGAGGCCTTTTTTTCACCCTCCTGGAGGCTCTCGAGAAGCCTCTGCTCCCTCAGACCAAAAAAAACCTTCTGAAAATACGGAAGTGCATGCAACAGCCCATTTTTCAGCCGTCCGAGGCTCCAGCAGTGTTCCCTCAGCCTCTGCGGAGGATTGCACAAAAAATGGCCTCCCTCATGCTCCAGAGGCCCTCCGGAGGCTGAAAATTGGACACTTCCGGTATTTTCTGCAAGGCCCTGTTTTTCGGCCTCCCGAGGCTGCAAGAGGGCCTTCCTTTAAGCCTCTGAGAGAGTGAAAAAACAGCCTCAGAATGGGCCAAAAATCAAGCTGGAGGCGCCACACGATGCCATAGTGCATGCTAAGCGAAGCAGGGCAAGGATGTGCTTGCGCAGCACAGGGAGAGCAGGGCACATTGCATTGTGGGTGTACATGCTTTTTGGCACACCACAACAAAAAGGTTCACCATCGTTACTTTCTATTACCATTTCAGATAAATGGTTGTTTCCAATTCTCGTCTTAAAAAACCTGGGAGCATCCCACAACTTCTGAGAGTTAAGCTGTTCCAACTGAATTAATTCACTGTCAAAATTTCTCCTTCGTTCTTTAGGTTGCTCTTCTCCTTGGTTAGTTTCCATTCATTGCTTTCTCCGTCCTTGCCTTCTGGTTCTTTGGAGAATAGAATTGACACTCCCTGTTCTTTTGTTGGCAGCCCCCTCAAATATTGGAACACTTGCTATTCATGTCACCCCTAGTCCTTCATTTTATTAAGTTAAACATACACTAATTCCGTGCAAACCATTCTTCATGTTTCAGCCTCCAGTCCCCTAATTCATTTTATTGCTCTTCTCTGCACTACTTTCTAGAGTCATTAAATTTTTTGTATCATGAGTTGAACCAAAATTGGATACAATACTCCAAGCATAGGTCTTATTTCAACAAAATTATAAAAGATTTATGTAACTAAAACACTTCAGGTGATCATTGATCGTCTACCAGTTTTTAACTTGTTTGTTTCTCTTAAATCAACTCTTTGAGCATCTATCTCATCCTTGGGCATGTCATAACAGAGTCCCGCTTGTGTGCAAGTTAGCAAACATCCAAAAACCAGCTTACTATTTCTGGCCAGCCCAGAAATTTCCAAATAAACCATTTTTGTTTGACACCAAACTGGATTGTTGAAAGTCTTCTGCTTTTTGAAAAGATGTTAAAGCACTAATACTTTTATTAATATCGTGATCTGTTCCAATTTTGCAATGGATTCAAGCAACTAATAATGCTGAGCTTTCTCAGCTGCCAAAGCGACAGCTCCAGCGTTTCAAAGATCCAAGTGCTGCCCATGAATGGGATGAGCTCCCGTTCCTTGCTCCAGCTCCTGGTCCACTAGCAGTGGAAAGCATGCCAAATGCAAGTAGCATTAAATAGGGTACCACTGCAGACGGTGGATATTCTATCAAAGTATTATTGTTCATTGACCTGGAATAGGTCTTGGTAACAAGGTCACAGCCAATGAATAGCGCATAGCAACTACATCAGCCAATAAGAACTGTTTGGCAAACTGAAACTAGAAGTCGCTAGGTGTGGCTCTATATTAGCTTGGCAGCTATTGTTAAGCTCTGAGGCCCCTGTCCATGAAATGACAACTGCTTTCTCTCTTGCTTGCTTGCCTTGAACTAAAGTGGTAACTGGATGTCTGTTTCTGATCTGCTGAAGTGATTTGCCACCGATTCTTTCTGTCTGAGTTTGCTTCTATGTTGAAGAGAAATCTGCAACTGGTTTGTGTAAAATTTACTTATTAAATGTTTATAAAGATGTTAAATGAAGCATCGGCCATTCTGTGTTTTATTTTTCTGGCCACTGAATTCAAGCTTACAAAAACTCTTGAACATATTCAGCAGGTTCTGACATCAGTTTCTGCGGAGAACTGATCAGCAGAAATTTTGAGTAGTTCGCGCAGAAAACTGGCAAATACCACCTCCGACCGGCCCCACCCCCATTCTATTTTTCTGCCTTCTCTTCTGCTGATTGATGGGTCTTCTTTGATTGCCTTGCATGTTAGTTATGCCCAACTAAAGGCCATGCCAACCAAAGTCATTCCCAACAAAAACTGGTAGTTAAAAAAATTGAATCCCACCACTGGTACCACTTCTGTTGCGGAAGAGTCACAGCATTGCATACATCTTTGGCATACAGGTAATGTTAGGAATATGCAGTCTCCTAACAGGTATTTGGGTTAGAAATATATAAACCAGGATAGACATTTTGAATACTGTGTCTCTTTAAGGCGAATGCAAGCTGCATTCAATTGGGTATGGTTCTCAAATAGGCCATTAAGATGGAGTCAGAAACCTGGTTAGGTCTTAGTCTGAGTCTCAAGAACGAGAATGTATGTTTGTTTCTCTGTTGGAAAAGTTATTGCCGTTGCTCCTTAATTTTCCTAATTACTGATATTACTGTAAATTTAATGTAAGTCGATACTGAACTGTTTTTGACACCTGGAATTTGATATTTGGATTATCCCTGCGGATTGCCAAAACTGACTGATTATAATTGAAATGATTTTGGATTGGCTTATTTGGATTTTGCTTAAACCTTCTCTGGCAGTTAAAAACCTACATTTACTGTACAGTGTATCTGTGTACTGTGTGTGTATTATTCCAACACTACTCTCTATACGTCTCCCTGTATGCGCTCATTCTCTTAATGGGGAATTACCTCAACAGGTAGCCCTCAACCTACAACTACAATTGAGCCCAAAATTTATCACGCTAAGTGAGAAATGTGTTCAATGAGTTTTGCCCCATTTTCTCACCATATGAGTTAAGTGAATCGCTAAAGTTTTCTAAATTAGTAACACAGTTGTTAAGTGGATCTGGCTTCTCTCATTGACTTGACTTGTCAAAAGATTGCAAAAGGGGATCACATGACCCTGGGACATTGCAAACCATCATAAATGTAAGTTAGTGATCAAGCAGCCAAATATAGATCATATGATCATGGGGATGCTACTAGAATTGTAAGTATGAAAAATGATCATAAGTCACTGTTTTCAGTGCCATTGTAATGTTGAACAACCACTGTTGTAAGTGGAGGACAATGTTTATACTTATGCTGGCCACATAACCATGGAAGTGTCTTCGGACAATGCTTGCTCCCTCGGCCAAGAAACGGAGATGAGCAGCGCCCAAGGGTAGGATTCTACCTGGTTGTTACAATTCTGCGCAATTCAGAGAACTGGCAAATTGCATCACTGGCTGGCCCCTCCCCTCCCCACCCACTCTCTACCTGGCATGCATGCCATGAAACTTGCCTAAGTTTGGTAAGTTGCTATTTTTCCTTTTTTTTTTTCCCCTGACCATCAGCTGTTCTGAGATTTAGATTAGCTAGAAAGCAGGAAATCATTGGATTTCTTGCTTTCTTGCTAATATAAAAGCAGAGCCGAACCTTCCTTGGGACTGAAGCTTCTATTTTTCAGTGCAGACTCAGATAGCAGATTGCAGAAAGATAGATCTCTGAGTGAATCTGTGATTCTGAGCAACTCATTCAGCCTGCCTGCTTTGCTTGATTTTGTGCAAAGGTTGCTCTTTTTTTGATAAAAAAATGGGTAAAGGCTCTTTTTTAAATAAAAAAAAACAATATTTACCTACATGGTGTGTTGTGAGTTAATTTTGTGAGCTTGGTTGCTAGCAAATTTTATGAGTTTGCTTGCAAGCAAATTTTATGTAACAGACTCAAGTAGCAGATTGCAGAAAGGTAGATCTCAGAGTGAATCTGTGAGCAACTCAGTCTGCCTACCTGCTTTGCCTGCTTTTGGGTAAAAGTTGCTCTTTTTTTATAAAAAAAATCAATATTTATACAAATATTTCTAATATTTACATACAAACCATGCCCAGCCAGTAACATGATCATCAAGTCATGCCGTCAGTAAGCCATGTCCACCCAGTCACATGACCACAGAGCCACATCCACAAATTAGGCCATGCCCACAGAACCAGTTGTTTAGTAATTTGAATCCCACTCCTGGCAGTACCCCCTAGAGTCAGAACTTAGTGGACAGAGGAAATTTTTACCTCCAAACATATGGGACATTTTGGACCTCCAAACGTTTTGTAAATCCACTTTCCAGTTCCCTTTAATTTGTTACAAAGAAAATCTCTTAACTAACCTACCAATAATGCCATAATTGGATTTCGGCTACCCCTTAGGAAAGGAGGCTGCAGTGATGAGGGAACTATAAAAGAGAAATACTTAAATCATTCAAGATGTAATAAGCAGAACAGTCTTGCTAAGTCTTGAACATACACAAGGCTACAAATAATCTTTTATGCGAGGAGACAGCCAAGAAAGAATGAAAAATTGTTTTAATTTAAGTCCAGCAAATTAAATGGATTTGCTAAACAAAAAGGCTGCCTCTTTAGTTAACATTCTACAGCTTTGTCTATCATTTTTCCAGCATCAAAAAAATCTCTTATTTTGTTTTAATTACCTTTATATTAGTGATCATTTCTTCTCGGTATACAGACCATCATTACATTCCTGGCTAACCAAATCTGGCTTAATTGGAGTATATCCAGAAGAGCTCTATAATTAAGTCTAAGATCTGAAGTTCATGATCTTTTGTTTAAACAGATAATTTGTTTTTAAGCTTTTTGGCTGAGGTTTTAAAGGAAAAAGAGAGACGTTTATTTGCCAAGGAAGCTTAATTGGGGTCTTTGCACTTGCGATATATACATCTTCCAGAAGGAATTTCATGGTTAGTTCTGTAATCTGGGTCCAAAACAACAGTTTTTCATGGCAATGGTGTTGACTTTGCTTTGTTTATTTACCGATTGTTTTCTTATCCTAGATTGTAATCTGCACTTTGGATATATGTTAAAGGCCAAGATGTTCATCTACTATTCAACTATCAATTGCTATTAATTTTAATAATAAACATAGACCAGAATTGTGGGGTCCTTGGTGGAATCTGAATTAAACAGACCTCTTTTTGTACTTTTCTTAACTTATGATTGTAAATTTATTTATTTTATTTATTTATTTTGTCAAGCAAGTATTAGATAACCAGTATAAGTATAAACATGGTTATAAATACATGAAGTGGATACGAATAAAAAGCAACATTAGAACAGGGACGGTAAGCACATTGGTGCACTTATGCATGCCCCTTACAGACCACTTAGGAATGGGGTGAGGTCAACAATAGACAGTCTACTGTGTTAAAGATGTGTTAAAGTTCAAGGGGTTGATTCTATGCCAACAGATAGTTTAATCATCCAAAAGATCTTTGCCTGTGTGGCAAAGATCAAACTTTCATTAGAATTAAAAGAGAAGGATGACTCAGTTTATTATAAAGTATGGGAAAATTGGTACCATTGGATAAACAATAGAAATAAGCAATTAAATAAATAAGGAATGTATAATTTAGAAAGATAGGGATATGTGTGTGTGTGTGTGTGTGTGTGTGTGTGTATTAACAAATAGGAGTATAAAATACACACTGGAGTAATACTTGAAAGGAAAGCACTGTTAAAATGGATTGTAACACACATAACACTCTCATTTTAAATATTTGTATTCTATTTTGTATTTTAATGTTTTAATTTTTTCAATAAAAGTAATAAAAATAAAATAAAATGAGGTTTTGGGGGTCAGTGGAAGAAACCACAGAGTCAGGTAGAGCATTCGAGACATTGACCTCTCTGTTGCTGAAGTGGTATTTCCTGCAATCGAGTTTGGTGTGGTTTACCTGAGTTTGTATCGATTGTGTGCTCGTGTATTGTTGAGGTTGAAGCTGAAGTAGTCATTGATGGGTAGGACATTATAATAGGTAATTTTATGCACTACATTTAGGCCAGATCAAAGGCGGTGTAGTTCTAGGAGTCATAAAATGGGTTGGTCATGTGACAGGCTCAATTCTACGATGTTTTTTGCAGCAGTTATTAAACAAATATGGTGGCCATAAAATGAACACAGTAGTCTTTAAATGGCCACCACGGTCATTAAAGCGAACCAGTGAGTAATTCGGGGTTGCAGTTTGGCCTAAAACTGGAATTAAGTGCTGGTTTCGGCAAAACCACTGTAAAATGCAGTCAGGTGACCCCAGGATATGGGAATAGTCATAAATGACCATATTACCAAGCATACCAAGTATACTCATGTGACCATTAGGGGTGTGTGACCATCAGAATGTTGATCCAAGGTTGCGAGTCCCCTTTTTCAAAGGAGACTTGGAATTAGTCTGTTTGTGGCTACGTAAGGATTCTAGGCTGATTCCTCTTTTAACTCCGCCCCCAGTTCTGCCACACATTCTTCTATACTATGAGCAAAGCTTTCTGATATGGAAAAGAGTGCAGCTAGCACAGAATAGGATAGAATAGAATAGAGTAGAATAGAATAGAATAGAGATAGAACTAGGATAGAATTAGGATAGAATTAGGATTGGATAGCATAGAAATGGGATAGAATTAGGATAGAATAGAATAGAATAAGAATAGAATAGAATAAAATAGAATAGAAATAGAAATAGAAATAGAAATAGAAATAGAAATAGAAATAGAATTAGGATAGGATAGGATAGGATAGGATAGGATAGGATAAGATAGGACAGGACAGGACAGGACAGGACAGAATAGTTGGAAAGATCCTTGGAGATCTTCTAGTCCAACCCCCTGCTGAGGCAGGAAATGCTATATCTGTGTTGGTTAACCTATTGCACGTGTGCCAAAGGTGGCACTCAGAGTCCTCTCTCTGGGCACATGAGCCATCGCCCCAGCTTAGCTCCACTGCACATGTGTGTGCATGCTTCCCACCAGCCAGCTAATTCGGGCCTCTGCTGTGCATGTGTATGGGCATGCGCAGGGATTGCATGCACCTGCACAGGGTGGGGGGGAAGGGGGTCACATGCATGCATGGGGTGTGGGGGGGTCATGTGCTCATGCACAGGGGGTGCACGCATTGCATTTTGGGGATGCACACATATATTTTGGGCACTTGATGCCGAAAAGCTTAGCCATCACTTCCCTATACCATTTCAGAAAAATGGTTGGAGCATTCACAACTTCTGAAGACAAGGCGTTCTAACTTAGGAAATTTCTGCTTAGTTCTAGGTTGCTTCTCTCCTTGATTAGTTTCTATCTGTTGCTTCTTGTCTCACCCTCAGGTGCTTTGGAGAATAGCTTGACTCCCTACACAGTATACATACAACGAAATTCATATAACACCCAGAGACCAGACTCAACATGCACACACACATGACGATCCCCAAACACCTTCCCACCCACCAGAATTCCCTGCCTCCTAAAAACACACAAGCATCCACACAACAGACCAAGTAATGCTGTCCAACAGCTCACTGATGGTGGTCCTCAAGTTCATTGTTAAGTGCAATTATGGCTCTGGGATTAAAAAAAACCTGTTCAGAAAATGTGTGATGTGAATTTTAATTGTTCTGTATCTTCTGCCAGAAGGCAAAGATTGTGAGCAGGATGGGAAGAGTCTCTGAGAATGTTGTACGACTTCCTCAAACAGCAAGATGCAAAGAGGTCATCCAGAGCTGGTAGCTTGAGCCCGATGATATTCTGGGCAGTTTTAATGATTCTCTGTAGAGCTTTTTTGATTGACTTCATGTGATCAGATGAAACTGTGCAATCCCCTGCCCCACAACTATGGCTGCCTCTGCTCTTCAGTAGGAGAGGTGAGACATGAAGAGCCTCAAATGGATCTCCATCCAGGGAAGTAATGATTTATGAGCCACCTGTAATGAGCCAGCCTACAAATCAGGTTGGTGAAAAAAATTAGTCTTCTAAGTTTGATGACTTCATCTTCTGTTCATCGCTCAACCCCTCCTCCCTTTTTTCTTCTTCATCCCACCAAGATGACTTGTGGGATTTCAAAGTAATAGAACAATAAAATTGTTCGGTATCCCAAGAGACAGGTAGACTGTTTGGAGCAAGGAACTGGTGGGACAAAAAGATAATTTAATTGGGGTATATGTGTGCCTTTCATCATGAACCTAGTTTCTCAAAGGACTTTGCAAGTTGAGAAAAGCAAAATGATATTTCTGCATCATAAAAGTCCATTGGAAAAAAAAACCCACTTCTCAATGTCATAAAAAGGAGTTATTTCCTTTAAGATAGCAAAAAAGGTATATCTCAGTCCAAGTCTCTAGCCACATCTCTCAAAGTAAAAAAAATAAAATAAAAAATTATTAGGAGTGACCATGTCGGCGATACTTGGGTGCAGCTGACTCTAAGACATATCATTGATTTCACCCTTGACCCTGGTCTTCCCCCCACCCCCTGGATGTATATTGTCCAATGGGACACATCCATAGCCAAGAGTCATCAATCATGCTCTGCAGTAATAGTCTTGTGCACCAACAGCTTAGGCTGCCTAGCTATTATCTGAAGCATTTAAGGAATGCACTACTTTCCCCACTCCCTTTCTGCTGACAATTAAAAAAAAACAAGTAAGTATTTTTTAGTTGACAGAATGACAGAGTTGGAAGGGACCCTTGGAGGTCTTCTAGTCTAACCCACTGCCCAAGGCAGGAGTCCTTATATAATCCCAGACAGATGGTTGTCCAATCTTTTTTTGAAAACCTCCAGCAATGGAGCATCCACAATTCCGGGAGAAAAGTCCATGGAGAAGCCAGTTACTAATTTAACAACTGCAGTAATTCACTTAACAGCACTAGTAAGAAATAAAATGGGGAGAAAAACTCACTTAATAACTGGAAATTTGGGCTCAGGTGTGATCATAAGTTAAATACAAAGTAAGGGCTTTAAAAAAGAAAACAATATACACTTTGTGTCAACTCATAAAATATTTCTATGGTCCTTTTAGAGTTGCCAACAGAAAGGGAGGGGGAGCAGTGTAGCAGCTTACAAATCCGAAACTGCATTCCATAAATGTTTTCAAAGATAGTAACTAGATGACTGAAGTTTCTGCCGCACAAAATTCTAACTGGAGAGCATGATTGATGACTCTGGGCTATGGATGTGTCCCATTGGANAGGGGGTGGGGGGAAAACCAGGGTCAAGGGAGACAATGAATTATGTATCTCAGAGTCGGCTACACCCAGGCAGTGCCGGCATGTTAACTCCCAATAAATCCTTTTGACGTTTTCGAAGTTTGGCTTGAGACTCATGATTTAAATGGGGTAATTGCTGGAACAATTGACACGTTGCACCAATAAAATTCACATTTTTTCCCCATTTTTTTTTACGCATGCCAAATACTCTAGATATACTAAGGGTGTCAAACTCAAGGCCTGTGGGTCGGATACGGCCCAAGGGGTGCTTAGTTCTGGCCCATGGGGCTGCCCTGGAAACAGCAAAGGACCAGACTGTTCTGACCTAGCTCCCCAACATGACAAATCCTCTGACATGAACTGAAAAGATTCCTTTAGTAGGAATGCCGGCAGCCCCGGCAAAAAGTTTCTCTTGAAGTCCGTCCAGCTGGAAAATGATTAATTGTCTGCTACATCTATTCATCTCCACCCCCTGCCTTTTATCCCCAGAGCTAGGATGGAGCTTCGCTCACCTTCCATCCCAAGGACTGGCCCATAGATTTCCACTGCTCTCCTCCCCTTTGCCTTCTGCACATCAGCATGTCAGGCACTGGACCCAGCTGTTCCTCCTCTTCCTCATCAGCCACCACCAGACCTGGGGGCTCTTGACTCTCCATCTGAGGGCTGACGGATGGCCCAGGCTCTGTCTCTGTCTCTCTCTCTCTCTGCCAGCTCCATTCCCTCTTCCCCCTCGGAGCTCTAAGTTTGCCCTGATGCTGACCCTGACTCTCACGCATCCTCCTCCTCCTCTGATTCAGCTGCTGGAGGGGCTGGCAGTCCCCCAAGCTCTGTTTTTGCTGGCAGAGATTGCAGGAGGCTGTCCCAGCCAAAAAGCAGAACTCGGGAGCCCATTTTCACTGTCAGAGCACTCAGGCCACCACAGGCACCCCCGACACGAGTGACGTTGAGCTGACCACGCCCCCTGTGGCCCCCTGAGGTCAAACATGCTCAGAGTTTTGCAGCAATTTGGCACCAGAAAAATAAACACACGTGGCTGATGCTTCACCTAACGTCTTTATAAACATAATAAGTAGATTTTACAAACCAGTTGTAGATTTCTCCAAGATGGAGCAAAATCAGACAGAAACATGTTGCAAGTTCAGAGCAGAGCTCCAGTCTTCAGCAAGCAAGCAAGTTAGTAGCTTCAACTCAGAAACAGACATTAGTTTCACTTTAGTTCAGCAGGCAAGCAAGAGGGGAGAAGTAGTTTCATTT
This sequence comes from Laticauda laticaudata, assembly GCA_004320025.1. NCBI lineage: Eukaryota > Metazoa > Chordata > Lepidosauria > Squamata > Elapidae > Laticauda > Laticauda laticaudata. Next base: position 10,740 of record BHFT01042335.1, read on the forward strand.
TCAATAAACAGACTCAGAGCTCAACATAGCTGCAGAGTTGCAGAGCTTAATATAGAGCCACTCCTAGGCTACTTCTAGTTTCAGTTTCCAGCCTAGGCTACTTCTAGTTTCAGTTTCCAAACAGTCCTCATTGACTGACTTAATTGCTATGCTTATTCATTGGTTGACCTTGTTACCATGCTCTATTCCAGTTCATGAATATACTCTGACAAAACACAACCCTGATGCGGCCCTCAATGAAATCAAGTTTGACACCCCTGCTCTGGACTGGTAGCCCCTGGCTGACAATCATACATGGGTCCAGAATTTCCATTGCTAAGCAGAACAGTTGTTAAGTGAGGCAGGTCTGCCATGGGTAAGTGAATCCCACGGTCATCAAGCAAATCCCCCTCCCTTTGTGTTTGCTTCTCATAGCCAGCTGGGAAGGTCACAGCTGGCGAATCACGTCACTCTGAAGTTTGGTTCACATGACCAACGGGATCTGTGAGGATCATAAATACAAGGACTAGTCATGTGTTCCTTGTTTTTTTTTTTCCCCAGGGCCATTGTAACATTGAGCGCTTGCTCAACGAATGGTTGTAAGTCAAGGACTCCCTGAAGAGCCTGGCTTGCCTCATTTGCTACCTGTGCTGCCTTTCATGCTTCAAACTGCTCATCTTCCTCCTTTTGAGCAGATCCTCAACCTTGATCCAGGTTGATCCAGCCACGACTGTCTTCCTTTCCACCCAACTGCTCTCCCTTCGTCTATCCATCCTCTCCCTTGATCCTCAGTCATTCCTTTTATTTGACCAGGCTTCCTCGATGTACTTGTTCCTCTCAAGTCTCACCAGGCATTCAGTCGATGTTCATTCAACATCCATTCATTTGTGACCTTATCTCTTCTTGGGCACGAGACGGGGTTAAATAGCATTTCTTTCCCTGTTTCTTTTGACAAATCCAGCTCTCACTACCTTGCAAGAAAAGCAGCAGAATGTTCTTATGTACAGCAACAGCCATTCTATTATCTCCCTACCAACCAACCTAGCTACCTTCATTTCTTCCTTTCCACATTCCTTCCTCCCTTCCTCCCACCCTCCTTTCCACAACCCTTCCTCTCATTTCCATGTAGGAAAAGGAGCAGAACATTCTTATATGCAGTAATAGCCATTCTTTTATCTTCTTTCCTTCCTTCCTTCCTTCCTTCCTTCCTTCCTTCCTTCCTTCCTTCCTTCCTTCCCTTCCCTTCCCTTCCCTTCCCTTCCCTTCCCTCCTTTTTACATTCTTCCTCTCATTTCCATGTCGGAAAATGAGCAAAACATTCTTATATACAGCAACTGCCATTCTTTTCCTTCGTTCCGCCCTTCCTCCCTCCCCCATCTATCCCTTCCTCCCTCCCTCGCTCCTTCCTTTTTTCCTTCCTCCCTCTCTCCCTTCCTCCTTTCCCTCCTTCCTTCCCCCCTTCCTTTCTACATCCTTACTTCTCATTTCCATGGAGGAAAATGATCAGTCTTATATACAGTAATAGCCATTCTTTTATCTTCCTTCCTTCGTTCTTTCCCTCCCTCCTTCTTTTTTTTACATTCTTCCTCTCATTTCCATCTAGGAAAATGAGCAGAACAGTCTTATATATAACAACAGTTATTCTTTTCCTTCCCTCCTCCCTCCCTTCCCCACTCCCTCCTTCCCTCCCTTCCTTTTTACATTCTTCCTCTCACTTCCATGTAGGAAAATGAGCAGAACATTCTTAGATACAGCCAACTATTATTTTATATGCATGTTCTTTCTTCACTTCCATTTGGTTGGATGTATAACTTCTAATCCTTTTTTATGTGGAATTCAGCTTCTTTTTCCTGTTTCTCATTTTTTCCCAAGGGCCATTTCCTTCCCCTCTAAAGTTGCCTTTTTGACCCTAACAAATAAATAGTCTGTCTCACTTTCAAAGGATCCATTATTGTTGCATCCTTTGCTGATTCTCTTAACCTTTCATCGTAAACAATTAAATCAGTCATGCTTTTAGATGTCTATCCATTCCTTTGCCATGCTTACATATCAATATTTATGCTTGCCTACAGAAAATAGACAGTTTTTTTTTGTGAAGCATACACTTACCAATCAGTCACTATTATTATTCCTTCTTGTACCTCTGAATGGCCCTATTACTCTGTCATCTAATTTTCACACGTCAATATGTGTTGTTCAATAGAATAATATTTCCCCTGGATTACTTTCAATCAGAGGGTTGCACAATTTCCCCCAAAGCTCATCTCTGCCTTTTTCGTTATCACCATTCAGTCAAGTAGAACATGCAGCTAATGGCAACCTGTGGATTACTACTTTCGTATGCACCTGCAATTACCCAGAGGACACTAATTCATACTTTCAAATGTATGTGTTAGTCCTTCAGCACATAATTAAAATTGCATTTTTATTTGCCATAAGATCGGGTCACTTTAATTTGTGCTTATGCCATCCTTCCCATTTCTCTTAGTTTTAGAGATAAACAATCTTCCTTCCTTCCTTCCCTCCTTTCTTCCTTCCTTTCTTCCCTTCCTCCTTCCCTTCATTTTCTCCTGCCCTACCATTCCATTCCTTTCCCTTTTTCATTCCCTTATCTTCTCTTTCTCTTGGCCTTCCCTTTCCTTCCTCTTTCCCACCCCTTCTCTTATCTTTCCTTTTTCCTGCCCTGCCCTGCCCTACCTTTCCATTCCCCTCCATTATCTTCCCTTCACCACCAGTCAGTTAGAACTGAAGGAGCTTCTTGGAGGAGAAGTAAAACTTTAAACAAAAACCCAGCTGCCTTTTGTGGGGTAAAACCACCTTTGGGATAACCATGACCAGTCTTCCAGTCTGAACCCCTTTCTCGATCTGTGGACTTCAACTCTTAAAGTTCCCCAACCTTTGCTGAGAACTCTCTTAGCTGAAATCCATAAATCTGGACTGGTGCAAAAACATAGAAAGGCGTAGAGGAGGTCTCCTTCAAGGATCAAGCTTTTATAACAGGACTCAATTGGAGCCCCTGCTTTCCATGATGAAGCTGGAAATTCTAGTGTCAGATCCATGTATCTGCCATTTTTCAATGGAAGAAGGGGGAGGGTTTGATACAAGTAATCCTTTTTGATGTAACCTGATATCCTAATTCTTGAAAAATAGAATAGAATAGCATAGAAGTGTAAAGTAGAGTAGAGTAAACCAGACCAGAATAGAATAGAATAGAATAGAATAGAATAGAATAGAATAAATTTATTGGCCAAGTGTGGTTGGACACACAAGGAATTTGTCTTTGGTGCTTCAGTGTACA
>BHFT01042336.1:0-27946 GCA_004320025.1 Laticauda laticaudata
GCTTTTTGCAAGCAAAGAAGCTTTTTGTATTTTTGTACAGGTAATCCTTGACTTACAACAGTTCATTTAGTGACCACTCAAAGTTACAATGGGACTGAAAAAAGTGACTTATGACCATTTTTCACACTTATGACCTTTGCAGCATCCCCACTGTCATGAGAGGACAGGCAAGAAGCACCCCTTGGCATGAGTGATGTCGAGTTGGCCATGCCCACCCAGTCACATGATCACCAAGCCACACCCACCAACTAAGCCACACCTACCAACTAAGCCACACCCACAGAACTGGTTGTTTAAAAAACTGAATCCCACCCCTGCTTATGACCATTTTTCAGAGTTATAACCTTTGCAGCTTTTCCATGATCATGTGATCAAAATTCAGATGCTTTGCAACTGACTCATATTTATGATGGTTGCAGTGTCCCAAAGTCATGTGATCACTTTTGCAACCTTCTCACAAGAAAGTCAATGGGGAGTCCTTACCTACTTAATAACTAGGTTACTAATTTATCAATTGCAGTGATTGACTTAAGCAAGAAAGGTTGCAAAATGGGGCAAAACTCACTTAACAAATCTTTCATTTAACAACAGAAATTTTGGGCTCAATTGTGGCTGTAAGTTGAGGACTACCTGTAACACTTTTCCAAATTTGTCTCATTAGCAATACTTGGTGGATTTTGAGAAAAACATGTTCAAATTTGCTGAGAAATATTGTTTTTTATTATTAATTGCTATATTGTAATTACTTGAAAAGAACTATTGAACGTGTGAAAATACCTTTTTAATCTCTTCTTCTGTATTTGTAATGAACCCAGGATCAGTTTGGAAGGTTTTGTAAAAATAATAGATAAGGCCCACCATGCCAAAAAAGAAAGGAAGCTGTGAAGTTATATCTGGAAAACGTGGCCTCCAGTTAAGGACTCTGTTTCCATAATTCACATATCAGAGTAAATAAATAGCCCTCCAAGATATACTTCAAAGTTAAATAGCAATAACAACATGGCAGGGAAAAGCAATAAACAGATTCTAATGCATGCTTTAAAAAGCTTTTAAATTTATAAGAACCACATTTAGCACATTTCGCCACTCATTTGATAAAAGAAAACAGCAATCTGACTAAGCCAGCGTGGTGTGCATAAGCAAAGCAGATCAAATATCTCAAAATTTAGGAATAGTGCAATAAGGCACCAATAGATAGCAGACAAAAGTTTTGTCACCCATCACGAGATTGTCTTAGAATTGCCAAATGACTTTTGGTTTTGATAGATTTTTGTACAGACTCTCATATTATGAAAATTGGAAAAGCAATCTGGTTTTCCATGGAAGAGGTGGGAAATATGATTATGCAAGAAAATGAAGAGTGTGTCAAGTATTTGTGTGCAATTTCAGGCTCTTGTAATGAAGGGGCCCTTGGGAGGATCTCTCAAATCCACAGCTGATGTATGACTACAATATCTTAGTCTGAGACATAATTGTTCAGCCACAGGAAAACAAATCTTGGATATTTAATATGTGACATTAAAAAAAGTTTGAAGAAAATGTGTCATTGAAAAGGTACCTATTTCTTCAGAACCCTTTTAGTTCTTTATATAGTATGATTCAACTGATTTTTCAGAAAATACTTAACATTATTATAATTGATAGCTTAGCCAGCTGGGTGAAAATCAAACAACAAAATAAATGTAATTTTGTGAAAGGATGTTTAAAAGTCATAAAGCAGAAGCCATGACTGAAAAATTACCAGATATCTTTCTCAAGAGCGAAGTAGATTTATGTGCCTTTGGCAGTTGGAATGTGCCCAAATATTTCTCATGAATTAATTCATAAAAAAACTATTATAAAGATCTCATTAAAAAGCATACTAAAAGAAAAATTATCTTTAGAGATTGTAATTAATAATAAAATGCTGTTAACAAAACATTTAACAGATTAAATGCATTTTAAATCAATTATTTTTTTTATTTTATTCTATTTTTATTATTAAACATGATTTTTAAAAACTGAATTGGATAAAGAGCCCAAAAATGTATAGTACACTATCACATATTATAGAAGAGGAAAGAGATGCAACAAAAGTGCACAGTGGCAAAGGGAAAAGATTAGGATGGGGAATTGATGTGTAGGGCAGGATAACATTAATGGAAAAGGTGGCAGTGGCAGCACGGGAAAAGAATAATCAAGACACTACTAACAACCAATTGGGAATGCCAGACAGACATCCCATTTTATATACTTCTTTTTAGTTTATCCAGATCATTGGCCGTTAATAATAATTTTTTTTACAGCAACTCATTTTTTTCTTAGCAAATATGTTAAATGTTTCATGGCAGCTTACTGTATAATATTACAATTTATTTCCAGTGATTTTCCTCATAACAATGAACACACACACACACACTTTCAATAAATTATCTATTCCGTACTATTGTTTTAACAAAGGATATTAGGCAGGAAAAAGATGAAACAGGTCCATGATATCCAAAAGATGGAACTAATCAAAAATGCTACTGGGAAATATTTTATTGTGTTGAATCCTATGAACAACCTAAATAGAATATTTAAAAGTATTTAATTTATTTAGTACATTTATATCCATGTATCTTTGGCATATATATTATCTAATTTTAGACCCATAAGAAAAATGAAGTAGGTTAAGCTGAGAAAGAGTTGCTGATCTACATTTATGCACGATTAGACACAAACATGCCAAGTAATATTTACAAATGTTCAGTACATGAATTTCTCAGATGAATTAAGTTTTTTTATCCAAACATATTTCTGCAGTAGCTATATTGCATGTAAGAATTTAGAGAAAAAAACCCCTATGTTTACATAAATTCAAAAACCTTCTTGGTTTGTGATCAAACGAAACTTCATGTAGAACATGAAGGAGAGAGAATACATAAACCCAGATTTATTTGCATGCAGGATTTTCTGGAACTACAATGCGTGCATGCAGTCTGAAAAGACATATCTGGTCACTATCATAATATATTTATCCAATATGAAAGAAATAATTTCATAATTACAAAATCTAAAATAGGGATTTCATACATTTTTCATACTCTTGAGGCTACGGTCTTAATTTTCGTTCCCTCATAAGCATCTTCTGTTGACCAGAAAATATATTATTTTAAGTCTTAGCTATTGTTTTTGCTTACCAGAGATGAAACAGATAAGAAACAAATTTATAAACCACAAGCATCTGGCAGAAATTGTAATTACATTAAAATGTTGTTGTTCATACTGTGCGTGATACCAATGAGGTAAATTGCAAATACTGTATTTTCTGCACGATGCTGTCAGTCTTTTTTGTGAATACAGCAGCATACAAAAGTGAAAAGTAAATGAAGATTATGTGGCAACACTTAGCTGACAATACCATTTATCTCCACTTTTCCTCATGGACATTCATACTCACTGAACAGAGTGGGGTTAGTGTCAAAGGTTATATAGCACTTTTGGTGACACAATGCAGTGCAAAAATCTGCATTTGCAAAATTAACCATTTTATAATGTATTATAAAAGAATTTGCCCAACTATTAATAGTATATTTTCTTCATTAAGGATGATGTCAGTCAACCCCTCTTGCAGAATGCGTTGTGACATAGGGAGAACTCAGCATTTTGCTAGGTGTGAGAAGGCAATGCATCCAGTAAATGCAGGATGGGAAACACATCTTGTCTGCTTTCCTGTTTAAGGAAAATGAACTATTAGGTTTCTGCTCTTTCAGGTGACCATTCTCTCTCCTTGCTTGTCTTCTTGTGTATTTTATCTAGAGCTTCTGGAAGTTCTATATAGCTGAGACCCTAAGGTGTCCACTCTGTCAAGGCAGGGAGATGGAATTTTGACAGGTTTTCAGTTCTGTGTTGCATGAAGGTTCAAACATGGCACTGTCATTTGCCTCTTCTATGTTCTGTCTCCTCACATTCTTCAGTCAATGTCTACTCCATTTCCTAGGTCATTCTCCTAGTTTAGTTTATGGCTCTCCTGAAGGTGGCTTCCTGCTGGCATACTGATTAACTGGTATATGGCTGCCAAGGAGATGCTTTTGTGTGGAGGGAACTACTGCTTCCCTGAGGCGGCAATATACAAGACTAAAGGGAAGGTGTTTCCTCCATGGGACAGGAAAAAAATGTTAAGTTTTCTCAGTTTTCAAGCTTAAAGTAGAATGAATTCTATCCTTCCCTGTTGATTTCATCTCCAGGAACCAAGAAAAGAATATATTGTACTACATACTACATAAATAAAAGTAAGAAAACTAGATATGCCTACCTTGCACAGAAAGACAGGGTAACCAATATGAACATCAGCAAGCTTCCTTTTAACAGCCATGAGTCAGAATTTAAGGTTGTAACATATCCTATTGTCCATATCAACAGCAATGATGAACCAAACAACAGCAAGAACTAAATAAAACAAATTTTAAAAAACTTCATTCCACAAAATGAGAAAAACTGAGCAAAAATAGAGGGGAGGAAAACCCTCAGATCTCTCAAATTTATGTAGCCTCATAAATAAATTTCTTCTGCCAAATGTGATATTTCACTTTGGCTCTGTCTCAGAACTAACCTGCTGTCCTCTTTCATATTATTACGATTACTATTAGCCACACAATCAGCCAGATGTTTAGACTGGATTTGGCTATCGACTCTTTCCTAGGAACTGGAATGTATTGTTTGATGGTATGGGCACAGGATGTCAGCTGTTCCAAATCAAGCTGTCTTTGCAATTGACTGATGGTGATTTTGTCAAAGCCGGCAGTATTTAGGTGTTGCTCCAGATGTTTTGGGATTGCATCTGGAGCACTGCTTGAACACCATCGGCATTGACAAAATCACAATCAATCAATTATTATTAAAGTTTTAAAAACATGCAAAATATAATTTAGTCAATTTCTTACGACCTACAAATATTTAACAAATGTATGTAACTAAGCTTGTTAAATTATTTTGTAATCTCCTTGATCTATCCCCTAAATACCTTAAAATACTCCCTATCTATTTGAAACATGCCCATATTTAAAAAACATCTGGAATGAAAAAGGAACAGGCAAAAGCACCAACTGAGTAGTATTTCATATAATGTAAACAGAAACAGCAGGCTGGTTTTGCAGCAAAATCAATAAGAGTTAAAGATGAATTTCCTATTTTTTCTTTGTTACTGCAGAAAGGGAATGAGTGAAGTTGCTGCTTCAAAGGAATTAAATAAAACATTTCCATAGAAACTTTGAATATAATGGCTATCAATTCCTTGCACTCCACACAAACCCTTCTACTCATCTGACTTTATTCTTTGCTTTTCTCATTTATATCTGCCACTTATTCTTTGATGGTGACTCTACTGGGAGATTCCAGAGCTATTTTGTTGTGAATTGCTACCATTTATATTTGAAATATATTTTTGGTTGTAGTTAAACTTATTATGGTCAATAATATATTCAGCACCAATTCTTGTCTAGAAAATTCCATTTCATTATTTCAGTTACAATACCTCATTTCTTTCCAGAAACCTCAAAAACACTGATGTTCTTCTAATTCTAATTTTTTCTTCTTCATTAAGTATGTGAATAATTATGCGATTTTTAGTTTGAAGAGCAAGGTCAAGCGGTCTTTGTCCCTTAGGCAAAAACAACATTATTTAAAAAAACAGCATGAAATAGAAAACGTATCTTTGGGCTACTTCATTTTAAAATCCTACCTTATTACTATGAAACTTGTACAATATTATTGAACAAGTACAATAATGTTACATATACAGTATATTTCACAATGAGAAACCTACAGCAATGTTTAAAATCTGCAGTAGGAAGAAGATTCATAAATAAAATGCTGATATTCAAATAATGACAAAATGATGAGCTATTATAACATAATCACCTTTCAAATACAATCACAGCTTCCCAAGTTAAAATTAGATTGTATATTCTAGAAGTTAAAGATCAACAAAATACAAACTATATTTTTAAGCATATTTATTCTGAAGTTCTTAGAAACTGTCCCAATTTAATTAAACAATTTAAAAATGCTATTTTAGCATGAACTAAGAGAACTAGTAATTGCTGGCAGCCAGACTACTCTGTAGACCAGGGGTCTCCAACCCCCAGTCTGTGGACCAGCATCGGTCTGTGCCATGTGAGAAATTGGGCCATGCAAATAAGTAAAGCTCCATCTGCAGGATGCAGGCAGCACGCCCTCCTGTCCTGGAAAAATCTTTCTCCACAGAACCAGTACCTGATATCCAACAGGTTGGGGGCCATTGCTGTAGACTTTCAAAATACATGGCAATGAAAACTAAAGTTCTGAATGCACACATAACACTCCTTCCTCCTATTTTCCGCCCAACAATAACCCTTTTGCTGTTACCTAAAATTCCGATACCCATTTAATAATGAAAATAGAATACCTTGACATTTTTGATATCCAGACTGGATCCAGCATCTAGCAATACATCTATAGCATTAACATTTCCTGCTATAACAGCCCAATGCAAAGCAGTGTTCTTTTCTATATTGTCTACCGCATTGACAGATGGATTAAACTTTACTAGAAAATGAGTAGGTTCCCGCCTTCATGAAAATAAAAATGTACAAGTTAGAAAAGCAAAGATACTACAGCTTTTAATAAGATATTTGGATAATTTATTGTAACAGCAAACCTGCTATAGTGATACTTAAGATAAAACACAAGAGTAATAATTGCATATTACCGTATATACTCGCATATAAGCCGATCTCGCATAAAAGCCGACCCCCAAATACCATGGTGTTCAACCCCTGATCTCACCGTCAAGGTCATTGTCAGAAAGATTTCTGGAGGACAGGGCTTTGGGTGGTGACTTTCCCTGAACAGCAGAAGTGAAGCCCAGAGGAAAGTCGCAGGACAAAAGTTCGGCTCATCGTCCATCCAGGGAAAAAATGGCGATTTTCGCGCAGGTTTCCCTTGAGGCTGAGGCTGCAAAGGGCCAGCTGACATGGGAGTGCGAGAGCCAAGACTCTCATTCGCGGCGAAGCCGCTGCCTGACTTCGCGCGCGCTTCCCTTTGAGGTGAGGGCTGCAAGGGCCAGCTGACAGCGGAGTGGAGAGCCAAGACTCTTCCTCCCGCGAAGCCTCTGCCCGACTTCGGCGTGCGTTTCCCTTGAGGCGAGGGCTGGCAAAGGGCCAAGCTGACAAGAGTGCCTAGAGCAAGACTCTCATCGCGCGAAGCCGCCACGCTAAGTCGCTCTGCTCCGGCGCAAACCGAAGGCACGGGCCACCATAAATCAGATTTATGTGCGTATAAGCCGACCCCCAAATTTTGGGAAAAAAAAAAAGCGTTTCTAAAGGCGGCTTATATGCAGTATATACGATGTAATATGTTGCAAAGAGCTATATAAATGGTAATTGGGTTATAAATAAGAAAATGCATATTAAAGAATGAAATGTTTGGCAAAACAAGGAGATGAAGAATTTGTATCAAAGGGAAAAGAAAGTTAAAAAAGAATGTGGTGAAAGAGAATTAATAGTAATGGGTAAGATTTGAAAATAGGCATGGAAAAATGCAGAGCAAAGTTAGATGGAAATTTAAAAATGTGTGTTATAAGTGGGTGAAAAGATTTTAAGTCCTTCAAGTTAGCATGAATGAAATTGAAAATAAAAGTGGCCAAAATTATTGGAATGATACTTAAAATGAGATATGCGAGAAATGTTCTGAAATTCATACAGGCAATAACAGCAATCTATGAAAAGAAGCAGAACTGAAATAAATACCAGACATGCTAGTATCCATGAAGGAAAATGAAAACAATAAATGTTACTGAGAAATGCTGGAATAATGGTAAAGCTACCAGATGTAAACAGCTAGTAAGAAGGAAATGTTAAAATATAGGTGTGGTTGTTTTGTGGAAATAATTTACAACTTGTTTAACATGCATTAAGAATGTAATTCATGTCTCTAATAACGGGAAAAATGTTGTTATGAAAAAGGAACGAAAAAAAAAATGCAAGAATAAATGCAGAGTTACTATACGGGATGAGTTAATTGTACCAGGGAGATTATTGACCAAGAATTCTGAATGCAAAGGTACAAGAGTTGATAAATGAATACAACCTTGGAAAATGCAATCTGCCAGGAAAGAAAGCCAGTGCCAGATTTTTGCTCTTGCAGCTGGTTATGAGAATATATGAATATTAAGAAAGTTAGTACAGTTTACATTTATAGATTATGGAGAAGGGTATTTGATGATATAAAATAGGCTTGCAATTACAGATGGGTTGTGTGACTGTGGAAAGTTTAAAGGCTGATTGTGCGTAGTTGCGTAAACAAAGTATTGATTGGAAAACAAAGGGCATATTATAAAATAAACTAGAGTCCTTTAGCAAATAGTTCAATAAAGTAGTCTAATATTGTAATAATTCTAGGAGCGGAATAAAGTAAATTTTTCTACATTGTAAACTTTATCCTACAAAGATGTTTTTCCAAAAACTTTAAGTTTCATCCAAAAAATATGAACACTAAAACAAGAAAAAAATAATAAGAAATCAAAAATTATTTTCCTTTGCCAATACAGAAATAGAAATGGAATCAATTCTGATAAATGCTTCCTCAAGGTCATACTATTGTCTAGCCCTGTATGTATTTCTATAATACGTTTTGTTTCAAGGGATTCCTTAGCTGAGAACAACGTTGTTTTTGGAAAACAAACAAATGTAACTTGTTTTGCTTCCTGAAAAGTTACAAGCAAATTTTTGCATATTCTTCCCTTAGAAATTCTCACTGAATTGAGCAGTAGCAATCATTACTCACCTCAATTACTTTGTGCGGCTACAGCATAAGAGGGGTATATCCATTGTGCGTCCAGTAGTATTTTATATACTTCTAAATATGAAGAAAATATTAACATTTCAGGAAATGGGGAATGAACCAGCAACTGAAGCCACAAACGGTCTGCAAACATGCAATTGATTCAATTAATTTCTGGGTTTCATGACTAATCCATATTTAGTTAGTACTTTTCATATTGGCTCAGGTGCTTGCCAATTTATTTTATATGTCCCATGACCCTCCACGACCATAACCATAAACAGTCAACTTTTAAAAATATTTTTCAGTATTACAATACTGACATTCCCAATATACCCAATTTGAATCTGCCTATAAGATCTTTTGACAGAGATCCTCTTGAGCAGTCTGTCCCCTAACGGCAAGGCGTCCCCAAATCCCCGGCCACTGACTGCGTATTGTGTGTATGTTAGAACCAGCATGCTGGAGGTGAGTATAGGCAAGCAAGAGAAACCATAAGTCCCCATCCCTGGGTCTTGGTGCCAAAAAAAGACTGGGGCGACAGGCTGCCCTAAGAGTTCAGTGAGATCACAGGAGAATTCTTTAATGGCTCGGCAATTCCTCCGTGTGGAATAGCTTCTCCCTGAAGTATTCAGATCACACTTTTTCTGGTGCACCTCTGAATAAAGTTAACACCTGCATTCCTGAAATGGTATTGGAGATATGAAAGTTTAGGATCTGCTCTTGCTCAAAGGTATCTTACAAGTAGTCTCCGACTTACAACCATTTGTTTTTAGTGACTGTTTGAAAATTACAATGACATTGAAAAGTGACTTAGACAGTTTTTCACCCACTTAAAGCCCGTCACACTGCACCAACGGATGGAAATAAGGATGTTAAAACGGAGAAAAACCACTTGCCATCCGGTTGCGTTAAACGCATGCTTTTCTGTTTCTGTACTCACTGCTCCGTTTTGCTTCCTCTCTATCCATCCAGCATACGTCTATTGACATTTCATCCGCTCAAAAAGTTTTTTGAACTGCTCAAAACTTTTCTGAGGGAAAATTATCCAACGCGTCCATTTCTGCATCCGCTAGGCATAGGGGACATCCGTCGGCATCCGTTAACGCGTCTGCTCCACATCCACTTAGGCATCCGCTGGCGCATCCCGCGCCAACTCACATCCGCTCCAGCAGAAAGCTGGACAAAAGGGAGGAAGCGGAACAGAAGCGCACGCGTTAGTAGCACGGACGGAGAAAGGTATGAAAGCAGAATGCAGCACCGCAAAGAAAAGCATTTAAAATGGAAAAAATGTTCGCAGAGGCGGACTATCTTGGATGATTAAGGATGTCGAGGAGGAGATGCCTAGAGGATCAAAAGGACACATAGTGGGAAAACCTATATTGCCTATAAATAAGGGGAGGGAGCAACCACCTGGATCTCACCTTTCAGTCCAGCAAGCCCTGCTGTGCAGACCTCTGCAGCCTTCATCTGGCTCTTGTTCTTCCACAAGCATCCAGTTCAATGTCACCTTGGATCGTAACACAGGTCCTTTTGGTAGCCACCATCGTTCTGCAACAGTGAACCATCTACAGGCTCATGTGAACCTACTACCGTGAAGAAAAGGAGGCAGCCAAGAAGCGTCTGGTCCGAAGATGGATCCGGAGAGAAGAGCAGAGTACGGACTTACAACAAAGCTTTATGGTGGAGCTCAGGAACGAAGGACCCTCGCTGCATTCCAGAACTTCATGAGATGCCTTCCAGCCATGTTTGACGAAGTTGTTGCAAGCGGCTGACACCCAGGTTGACCAAAGCAGAGCACCCAACTCCGGCCCAGCCTGGACCCTGGGCTCAACAAGTTCGTAACTGTTGCCACTGACTCTGCCCACCTGGCCTCAGGGACCACCTACAGGAGCATTGCAGTACGGCTGTTAGGGTGCCACACAACACCACAGCATTGTGGTCAGAGAAGTGGTGCAGGGCCATCATCGTAAGAATACCTGCAGGAGGCTCCTCCAGTGGCCCCTCCATTGAAAAAGGATGGAAGAAAGTTTGCAGAGCAGTGGTAATTAGAGGTGGAACTTCCCCACACCGTTGGAGCCATAGATGGCAAGCACGTGGCCTGCAAAGCACCAAGCCAAGTTTGGGGTCCAATTATTTTCAACTTACAAGGGCTCTTCCCAGGCTTTCATCCTCTTCGCCCTATGGTCAGATTGCCTGACTACCAAGTTAATGTACATCGATGCTTCAGGCAATGACTCATCTTCAGATGCCCAGGGTATAACAACACCAGTCATCTCAAGGAGATTGGCTGGAACGGATCCTCATCATGGCTTGCCCAGATCCAGAACCCCCACTGCCAACGACCACGCAAGATGTGCCCACTTTCATCGTGGGGGGATGACGCCTCTCCCTCAGAACCTACCTCATGAAAGCCCTTACACCTTCCAGATGCCTCACCCGCAAAGAGTGAGGATTCTTCAACTACAGGGCTTGTCCAGTGCAAGGCGTGTGAGTTGAGAACGGCCTTTGGCATCCTGGCCACAGGTTCCATGGTACTTCTCACCACCATGCAAGCATCGCCCAGAGGACCGGTGAGAGATCGATGGAAGCTTGCTGCACCTGCACAATTTCGATGCGCACCCGCTACCCAGTGTTTGCAGAACAGGCTCGTGGGACCTCCAACAAGGCCAATGCCGGGACATGGACCTGGGGAATGAGGCAAGGGCGAAACCTGATAGACACTGAGGATGTTTGCAAAGGCCCAACAGAGCCTCACGTGAACGGGAGAAGCTAAGGCGCAACCTCCTGGAAACACTGGGTGCAAACTCCACAGCCTGAGCAGTGGAGTAAGTGGCAAGACAGGATGGTTAGTATGATTAAATGGATGCTTCCTTCACCTTAGTCTCATCACACGGATGAGAATTGGGCCATGTATGTTGAGTGGGCCTACAATGAACAGGGCATTTAATAAAGAGGTGTGTTTATTGACATGTGATGGATGATTGATTACATTGTTATTTGAAAAGAAGGGCCATAGGTGTGCACTAGGAGGGTGGACCATACAGTCCACTATGCTTGCACTGGAGGTTTATCTATCCCCACAGCTGTTCTCAACCCATCCCACAAGCTATCCCTGCCCATCCCACATCTATTTTACCCATCCCAAAGGTATCCCTGGCCCACACCCACTGCTATCCTTACCCATCCCACAAGCATTGCAAAGGCTTAAACCATTTCTAAAGTTTCCACCAAGACTTTTATTTCCATAAAATTAAATGAGGCAAGTGTGTGAAGCAAACGATAACTTTATTAATTAACAAGCTGATAAAAGAAAAAAATGACCCAAGTTTCAAGTGTCCAAATAAAGGTTCTACAGGTAGCCACCCATCTCTGGCACTCTTTACGGTCACTCGGAGGTGCTGCCCAGTCTTTCAGGGGGAAGGGTCCAGGTGCTGTGGGAGGTGGCTGCTGCTGGTAGTGCTTGGTCTTGAAAGACCCACTGGCGGTGCCTGGCCCCGAGAGGGAACAACAGGTGACGGTCCTGCTGTGTTGAGAAGCTCTCAGACAACTGGCTCAGCCCCGTGTATTTGGAGCTCCTTCCTCCATGCCATGAGGAGTCAAGGTCCCGAATACCGACGACCAGATGTTTACTTGACGGCCTGTGGCTTGGGCTGTGGGGTGGAGGAAGGAGCAGTATTAGTGGGGCTGTCTGGTCTGCAGCTGTCAGTTCGACTGTGTTGAGGACTGGCGTGGGTGCATCAGGTGGCATTTGGTCGGATCAGTGGTGTGAGATGGCATCAGGTGGAACCCGGGTTGGCCAACTGGTTTGACGCGTCCGATGACTCTGTGCCTGGACGGGAAGGGTTGCTCCTGTGCTGTGGACCTCCTGGCTTAGCCGTTAAGCCCTGGTATGGTGAGGGCTGTGGAAAGCCTTGAATGGGTAGCGGACCATCACCTGGGGTGGAGGAGGGCAGGACCTGACTGGTTGTGAGCAGGTTCCTCTGGATCTGGAGGGTTGTGAAAAGCAGGACTCGGTGATCCGTTCCTTTCCACCACCTGGTACTGGAGGTTCCGTCATTTTCCCAGTGAGGGTCTGCCGTTCACATAGGTGAGGAAGGGATTGCGGTTGGAGGGTGAGGGTCGGTGTGACCAGCTGAGAGAGCGAGATCTATGCTGCTCCGCATGGTGTCCCTGATCTCCAGCAAGTGACAGTCGTGGCTCTTGCCCCTCCTGTCTGGCTCTCTGCCTTTCTGCGGAGGTGGATTCTGGGGGCAGGAGGATCGGCGTAGGACTGTGGTGGAGGGCCGTCCCTTTCTCCCACTGCCGCCAGGGGAGTCCTCCCGACTCCGCTCTCTGCCACAGTTAAAAACAGCTGTCCGCGGTTCTCCCCATGGGACGCTCCACAGAAACCTGCCTGGAGACAGGAGCTGCACTCTCGGCCGGAGAGGACTGGCTCTCAGCAGGCTGCTGGAAGAGAGAGGGTGTGCAGAGGGGCTGCTCCTCGGTGGGGATCTCCCACCCTCCAGGAAGGCTGCACCTGGCCTCACGTCAGGTCCTCTCTCTCTGTCAGCTTGGACCGTGGCCTGGCCAGATTTCTTTGCAGGTTGCAGCTTCCCGCATACCAGGTGTGCAATATGTTTCCACCAGCCGAGGAGCACCTCCTGATGTGTAGGCCCAGGACTCTCCTGCCTTCTACTCTCCAAGCAGCCTGCTTCCTTTTGGGTTGTCCCTGTAGATGCCTGTGTCCCTTCCGAACCATAGATACTCATTCTCTCTCAGCCACTCCAGCACCTTCATCCTCGTGTTCCTCCTCAATGGAGTAATTGCCATCCTCTCCCGTTCTCCATATGCCTCTTCCTCCCTTTGGCAGGACCAGATAGGGGCCCTCATCAGAGGGGCTTCCAGGTTGTAGGGGCTGCTCCCCCACGACCAGCAGCAGCAGCAGCAGGACCAGGACAGCAGCAGCAGCCACAGCAGGCAGCAGCGCAGCAAGGACCCAGATCAGCCGCAGCTAAGCACCAGCAGCAGCAGCGCCAGCAGGACTAGAGCACGACCAGCAGGACTGGGCAAAGACCAAGAGCACGATGCAAGACCGAGAGCACGGAGCAGGACCAGGAGCAACGAGCAAGAGACCAGCAGGCACGAAGTGCAGCATTCAGCAGAGTAAGCGCCACCCAGCAGAAAGCACCACCGCCAGATAGCAGCATAGCCAGAGTAAGCACGAGCAGAAGCACCACCGCCAGAAGCAGCATCAGCAGCTCCTCCAGAAGCAGCATCAGCAGAAGCCACCACCGCCAGAAGCAGCATCAGCAGATAAGCATGAGCAGAAGCACCAACGCCATAAGCATCATCATCAGCTCCTCCAGAAGCAGAAGCAGCAGAAGCCCCAGCCGCAGAAAAGAGCAAGCCCGTGCTACAGAAGCCCCAGCAGAAGCAAGTGAGGGGCCAGGGGTGGGAGGGTGGCCCTGTCCCTCTTGCAGGGCTGGCAGCAGATGGCTGAGGCTTTCTCTTTCTTCCCCATGGTTGTGGGGTTGCTGGCTGGCAGCAAGGCTGGCAGGAAGGCAGGCACCAAGGCTGTCAGGCAGGCTGTCAGGCAGGCAGCAAGGCTGTCAGGCAGACTGGCAGGCAGGCAGGCAGCAGGGCTGGCAGGCAGGCAGGCTGGCAGGGAGGCTGGCAGCCAGCAAGGCTGGCAGGCAAGCATGCAGGGCAGGCTGGCAAGGCAGTCGATGTGTCTTGGAAGCAGGTCTTCCTCTGAATGGTGACCTGCTTGGGAGCTGCTTCCCTTTATATCTGCGGGGGCTGACGCAATGCAATCCTCCCGCATGCGCATTGAATGCTAGGCATCCGCTAGGCTTCCGCTGTGCATCCGCCTTCATCCGCTCGGATGTCCGTTCTGCATCCGCTGTATCCGTTCCGCGTCCGCTTTGCTGAGTCCCCCGGAAGCCTTGTGGATGTGCCATCCGCTCCCATCCGCTAGGCTTCCGTTCTGCATCCGTTTCCATCCGCCCTGCATCCTCCCCCCGTCCGTTCCTTTCCGTGTTATCCGTTCTGGTAGTGCAAATTTTTGCCCCTTTTGGAGAGCGGATAACAACAGAATGGAACATTTTTCTCATCCGCTGTGTCCTTTTTACAAACGTTTTGCATCCGTCAGCCAGTGTGACAGGGCCTTAACAACAGCTGCAGCATCCCCACAGTCACATGATCAAAATCCAGATGCTTAGCAACTATATTTATGACTATTGTAGTATCCCAGGGTCATGAGATCACGTGATTTTGCGAACTTCTGACAAGCAAAGTCAATGGGTAAGTCAGATTTACTTAATAATCATGTTGTTAATTTAAAAACTGCAATGATCCACTTAACAACGGTGGCAACAAAGGTCGTAAAATGGAGCAAAATTCAATTGTCTGGCTTAGCAATGGAAATGTTCAGCTCTAATGGATTTAAGTCAAGTACTACTTGTACTGCTGACACTGTTTGTTCTGTTTCTTTTAATTCTTATTTTTGGTCTATGCTAATAACAGCCATTTGGAGTAGAAATTCCCAAGTAACTAAATATGCAAGAAATATTTGTACCTGTGCAGTTTATAAAATGTAATGTTCATGGAAGTCCAAGTATGAGCACATAAGTATTAATGCCTGCTACATGATTAATTACATCACTGCATAAAGCCACATACCTGACCCTTTGATATGAGGTAAGCTATGATAGGCATGTGTTGAAAAAGCACAGCTAAATGCAGGCTGCTGTATCCTTCTCCATCAATAAGAGTTGGATCCGCTCCACATTTTAACAATAATATGACCACAGATAAATGCCCTTGCCTAGAAAGAGAGAGTGCTTTTAATTTTAAAACACTTTTAAAATGAAGACACAACAATACTATATTATTATTTCTAATGGAAAAGAAACACTAATACATATCAACAAGGGGGCTTTAAATTTTAGAATTAAATTTCAGAGTCAGAATGAAAATTAACAAAAGCAAATATATATTAATAATGGAACAATGGCAACCAAAATATGTTTGAACTACTATATAACAATTAAATATAGTGTAAAAATAATTTATTTACAAAAAATAAGAAAAAAGGAAAGTAATGTTATGGAACAAACACATAAGAACTTGTTTCAGCTTTACATTTGTTACTGTTTTTTAAGTGTCAGCTTAGAACTAGTATTAGCCAAGTCAAATCCCAGCTTAATCTAAAAATAGGAGTGTGTGTGAAGCAAAAAATTGTTCTGCTGTTCATTAGAAATTCATTCCAGCCATTCTGAGTAAGATCCAGATGAAGGTTGATCATATCTGGCTGAGACAAAGCTCGTAGAAAAATGGTCATAAGTCACTTTTTTCAGCGCCATTGACCAACTTTGAATGGTCACTAAATAAACTGTTATAAGTTGAGGACTATTTACACAGTAAGTTACACATAAAGCCTGAGAAATCATTCTAACTGAATATGGGTAGTCCTCACTTAAAAATCATTTGTTCAGCCACTATTTGAACTTACAACAGTAGTGAACCGGTAGTTATGACCAGTCTTAAAAGTTCCAGCCTTTACAGTACCCCATTAAAATTCGGACACTTGGCAGTCTATTTACACCAGCTTCAAATCCACTCATACATCTATCAGCTCCATCTCTGACCTTCTGGCTGCCCTCCACTTCACAACAGAACCTGCTGCCCCCTGCCATCCACAACCCACTGTCTTGATTTTTCCTGCTACTAGCCCATGATCCAGGAGTTGGGGAAAGGTGCAGACAGAAGGCACATGGAGCAAGCACAGCAAAGTGGCATATTGTGATCTGCCAAAGAGAGCTTGCTGGCTCCAGTTGGGGAGCGGGCAGCAAGGGGGGGGTGGCAGAATTGGACAATGTGGAATGATGAGGGCAGGTTTCAGCAAGAATTAAGGTGAGCCAAGTGCTGACAGAGGCCCTGTGCTTACTCTTGGTCCAGGCTTTCTTCTTCTGCAGCTTCCAGCATACTGAAGTCCACAAACATATTTTCCAATAAAGGAGAATATTTGTAGCTCAGGGTTCAAATGAGGGGTCCTTGGTGCTTGTTGTTTTGTTTTCTTGCAGATGTTTCATTACTCTAACTAGGTAACATCATCAGTGCTAGTAGGGAGTGAGTGGGTTTTGTTCTCAGTTTATATTCTAATGGCTTGTGCCTTGTCTCTATTCCATTCCCCACCATGCCACTTCTTTCCCCAATCCAGTTCCAGTAGGGAAAGTTTTCCTGATTGGACTACTGTACTCCAATTAATATGTTAGAATCTGTATTTGGACAGCACACATGTATACATGAAAAGAACCGAGGTTGTTTAGAGTAAAGACCAATTTTTAAGAGGAAGTGCCCTGCTTGCTACAGTAAATACTCCTGATATCTTCTGTAAACAAAAAGAAGCATGGGCCTAAAGCATATTGGACCCTATGCTCTGGAATGCCTTGCCCTTACAAGTGTCTTCTGTATTAAGTTCTCACAAATTGGTAAAAATCATTTTCTTTAAACAGACATTCAAAGTGACGGGTCCTTGGTGCTCTCTGAACTTGGTTGTTAGTTTGCTAGCACTGATGATCTTACGTTACAATGTTACGATGATTTTATGTAATGAAACATCTGCAAGAAAACAAGTAAGCTCAGAGAGCACCAAGGACCCCTAATCGGTTTTCCAGGCGTCCTTCTGCTGCATGCTCTGAAACACATATTAAAAGCTGGAAAACTTGCTTGCAGGATTCAATGAGGAATTCAAGCAAGTCCAGTACCAATAGAACTTACCCTCAGGACTTTGGTTTGGCAGCCTTCCTTCAGTAACAGCAGGAAGAAGAGGGCAGAGGTTACTTGCAGGTGGTGAGGACTGGCAGGGGTAGACAAGAGCAAGCAAAGCACAAAGTCCTGGCCTAACAACAGAACAGTCTTATCTCACAACTGCAACTGGGTCTACTGGAACTGCTGTCGCTAAGTGGTTGATGTTTTGCCTAACAACTGTTTTGCTTAACGATAGAAATTTTGGTCCCAATTAGGGTCATTAAGCAAAGACCATCTGTAGTTGGTATGGAAGACAGGAAGATGGGAAAATGTTTGGCTTGCAAGATAGTAGCATGAAACCTCTCAGAGCATTGACTAGATTTTCCTGATGTTCATTTCTTCTTCTGAAGTCTTCTTAACAACTGAGTGGCTTCTAGTTACCTGCCCCATTTTTTGTATCTGGAAGTACAGAATTCTAGGTTGACCTAAAATCCCATTTAAGCAAGTCTTTGGTTGTGAGATGAAAGATGCAAATTATAAAGTTATTTCAGTTTGGCCTAATGTTATCACAATACCACACAGTCGACTGTAACTATTTAAATAATCAAAAGAAAGATTTGCTTCATACCTAATTGCCCAATGAAGTGGAGTTGAATTTAAATCTCCTCCCAATTGATCTACTACTGCACCTTTAGAGATGAAATACCTGTCCAATAACAAAAGAAAATTGTTTTACAAATACATGATGAATTAACATAAAGTGTATATATAAAGAGAAATGGATAGAAACTGCATTGTTAACATCTAAGGAAAGCCTTTTATATAAAGCATACACAGATAATCCTCGCCTACTGACTGTTTTGTTGAGCAATCATATGAAGTTATGACAATGCAACCAATCCTTGCATTTACAACCATCGCACTGCCTGCAGTCGCATGATTGGCATTTGCATGCTTCCCAACTGGCTTGGTTACAAGCAAAGTTAATGGAGAATCTGGAAGTAAAATCATGTTACACTCACATGATTTGTGTTTAGTGACTATGCAGTTATTAGTCCCAATTGTCACTAAATGAGGACTACCTGAATATTAAGTTTGATTGAATGCTTCTTCTAAAAGTGGATTTTTCTGTTTTTCTGCATGATATTTTTGAAAATAAAATTATTTAGTATTTAATCATAGAGTAATACATTCCTATAAAGCAGTTTTGTCTGCAGTGTAATCAAAAATCCCTTTATTATTAAATTTGGGTGCATATCATAGGGAAATATTATAAAAGTCACAAAATAATGTTGACAACTCTATTAACACAGTAGTCTTAATAGATAATACAGTAGTACTCAACTACTTCAAAACTCATTGAATTGGTACTTGACTCATTTTGATAAATGTCCCAGTACTCATTGTTTGTTTGATACTTGACACGCTGCGATAGGAAGAGGAGGATGACTGG
This sequence comes from Laticauda laticaudata, assembly GCA_004320025.1. Classification (NCBI taxonomy): domain Eukaryota; kingdom Metazoa; phylum Chordata; class Lepidosauria; order Squamata; family Elapidae; genus Laticauda; species Laticauda laticaudata. Next base: position 18,968 of record BHFT01042336.1, read on the forward strand.
AGAATGGACAGGAAGTCAGCTATGTTGGGAAGAAAAAGGGACAGACAGAAAGATCTTCGTAGGCTAAACAAAGGGTCATGTGGTAAATCATGTCGGTTAGTGCTCGTCATTTTTAGAACTCATCGCACCTCCCATAATCAATTAATGACAAGTACTGAGGTACCATTGTATAATTCAAAAACAGGAATAAACAAATACCAACAGACAAATGCAAAAAACATCTATTATAAACTACTGAGGGTTTTTCTTCTCTCTTAGCAGAAGTCTAAGAACACAACATTCTTGTGAGCTTATACTAAATCCTATGGGTTTAAAGTAATTCTACTGCTGGAAATAGCCCTTCTATGAAAAGATGGTTTCCCTAAGCAGAAAATATTTTTTATCCAACTATTTTAATTTGAGATTGGATTTAGGTCTCACATAGTTTACATTATTGGGGGTAAAAATCTAAAATATATAAAATTATGAAATGAGTGTTATATATTTCTTCACTTCTAAATCTAGACAAATTGGAATTCCAATTCCAAATCTTAAGATCTTAAATATTAGTGGACTTCCTTCTGTTTAACTTGCTTTCACTGAAAAGGATAACAGCCTTTCCATTTGGGAAAAGTTGATGGGCCTGTCTTTTTAACAATGGAAGTAAGTTCCCTGTCATTATTTCTAAATAGGGGCAACTGCACTCAGTTTTCAGACATTACCATCATCATCAATTACAATTGTATGCTGACACTTTACTTCAGGGGTCTTCAAACTTGACAGCTTTAAGACTTGTGGATTTTAACTCCCAGAATTCCTCCTCCAGTTATGTTAGCTCAGGAATTCTGGGAGTTGANCCAGAATTCCTCCTCCAGTTATGTTAGCTCAGGAATTCTGGGAGTTGAAGTCCACAAGTCTTAAACTTGCCAAGTTTGAAGATCCTTGGTTTAGTTATTTACTTGATAATGATAATGATGTATATCATCTGGATATTATTTTCTCTAACTTTTACATTTCAGAATTATACACTTAAAGAAAATTGACAATATTTTGTTGCATTTAAGATTTGTCATTATATTACCTTTACTTTTACTTTATTGAATTCTTTTCCTTGAGTAGAGCATTTAATTGATTCCCAGTTATGCAAAAGGCCCTCAAGATTCTCCCTTCTATTACAAACACTTATAATAAGGTATACTTTTAAAACTACAATGAAGTGTAATGCTTATTGTATTATTTGCAACAACTCTATAGGATAAGTGTTTAAAAATTTATACTAAAAAACACAAACTAATTTTTTTATTGTCACAATATACATCCAATATGGATTTGAGTGTTTCTGAAATATATGGGTAGTTCTTAAATTACAATAGCAACTAGCATCAGAATGTCTGTCATTAAGCAAAAAGTAGTTGTAAAATGTGAAGTCATGCTATATTAAATTTAGCAACAGCAAACCTTGAACTCATTGTCATTTTTAACAAAATCCTACCAGTTGTTAGCCAAGGACCCACCTAGCTTGGGTTCTCCCAGCTACAATCCTCAATCAGATAAGGGATTGACTTCTCTGCCTCCTCTTCAATCCTGCCCACCCATCTCTGTCTATCTGCTATCTGCCCTGCTGCTACGTCGACTGCAATGTACACCATTAAGTACTTCTTTGCCACTGTTTCTACACTAGCCAAGCCCTTCTTTTGCTCATAAAATCTGATAAATTTATCTACTGATAACTTACTTTACAACATCCAACCTATTATTGATTGCTGCCCAATGAAGAAGTGTCACATTTTCTTTGTCTGGCTGCCTTACATCATATCCTGCTTCTACCAATTCTTGACATCGCTCTAACAGACCATATCTGAAATAAAAACATGAATTTAGATGGTTATAAAAAAATTTGGTTATTTAAGTCTCAACTATAACACTGGTTGGAATGTAGTTTTAGATGGTGTTGTGACAGGATATTATATGTATTATTTTTTTATTGAGGTTTAGCATAATTATTTCTCATAACAAAATTAGCTTGGTCTAGTGATTAAAGCCGCTGGAATACAAACCAATGGACAATTTATCTGACCCTTACCTCACATACGAAATGAGTTAAATTATTTTGCAATGGTAAGCCACTTCCCAAAAAGGTGGCAAAGAAAATTTCATGTAGTGTCCACATGTCCATTTAGTGCCAGGAATCAAAACTGACTCAAAGTAAAGAAGAATAAACAAAATAACCTGATAGACATCCCCTAAAAATGCTTGTGATGTCGTATTGAATAATGACATAATATATGTTGCTTGGTTATTTAAAAAAAAATAAAAGTAAAAGAAGCAAGGGTCAATATTCCAACACTCAAAAGCTGAGAACAACATTCTGACATTCAGAAGTACCACACTTTTCAAAGATTCATCTGTAAGTTTAAGACAATGTGATTTTAGTTTTGCCTTAGTGCATCTTGTAAAACGATAATTAGGCTATTCTGTGTTACAGCTTTAATTGCCAGAAGTTCAGCAATGTATAAATTTCAGAAGTACATTAAAATGTATTTGTTAACAAAACACTTCAGATTTTCTGAAATGAGGCTGCACATTTCTGCCTAGCGACTGATACTAATTATTGGTCATATGATTAGGCTAAATCTATGAAATAGTTTCCTGCTTTATATTTAAGAGGTGGTAGAACTTGTCTGACCTTATTTGCGCTTGGAAAATAATCAAGGCCAGATCTGGTTAGTAATTGGATGGGAGAACACCAGAAAAAACAGGCTTATAAGCTAGAGTGTGAAAATAAAAAAAAAGTTCCCAGAAAGGAAATGGCCAATTACACCTATATCATTTTGCCAAGAAAATTACATGGAAAGGTTCATGAAATCACACTGAGCTCTAGTTGAAAGAGACTTCTGCTATTTTCTTATTTGCACCTGTAAATGGCTTTAGTATTCAACTACTCAACTAATTATTCATTTACATTTCATGAAAGTTCTACATGATTCTCTTTTTACACAGAAAAGACTGGCATTAGCTTCTTGTTAGATCTAATTTCTGATTAGCTGATCAGAATTTTAAAAAAAAACTGAAATGAAAATATTGATCTAATTTTTAACAATGAAAATTTTTAAGTTATATACTTTGCCATTCCAAATCATGGTAAACATATTATACAAACTACATCTGTACAAAAACTTCATGATTGCAATGGAAGTATTTGTATAAAAAAGGAAACCAAACAAACAAAAAAAATCACATTGTGGTTCAGTGCGATCTCTTCGCTCACCACAGGTAAATACTACTTTTTCTCACAAAGCAGAGCTTGGAATATTTTAGTGAAAAGAGATAACTTATGTTTCTACAATAAATAGACTTTTTTCCAGCTTTAGAGATTATTCATAGTTATATTCTCTGTTACCAGCCTCTTTTATACGCAAACACTTTCCTATAAAATGTTTTGGTTAATATTTGATTCCTTTTTATTACAGTGGTATAAGAATAAATGTGATTGTTCAAAAAACCTACTGGGCTGCTTTGACAATGTCAAAATTACTGTAATCCTCCACAAAAGGCACCATTTCATGTTCTTTTGGTAGATCTTTATCTTCATACGAACTAGACCAAGTATGGCCATGATGACGAAAGGACCCATGGCTGTGATTTTGACACTGTAAATTAAAATGAATAATTAATACATTTCTTGATCAAAAATTTTGGCCACTACAATTGAATTCTTGCAAGTAATGAGGAAACGGCTTTTTTATACTTTGGGACGTGTTATTTTGTTATTAAATGCCTACCACAAGTTAAAAAGAGAAAAACATATCACAAAGAAAACCCCACATTCATTTAAGTTCTAATAGAATATGCTTACTCGCCCTTTTACAGCAATCTTGGGAAAAGATATGAACAAAGTGTAGGCGGACACACAGTTCCTACCTGCCTGAAAAGCAGATCAATGGGAATTCATGCCAAAAAAGATAACATAACGGGATAATCAAAAGGAGTACTGCACATAACAGCATGGTCCTAGTCCAAATTAATGGCCAATTTTACTTCACAATAAGGGCCAACAATATATGAAAAAATGTTTTATTCTCAACTGTGAATAAAACATCTTTTTATTCTCAACTGTGAATAAAATCTCTTTTATGATCCTAATGTTGATTTTGTGGAAATACCTCAACTGCATTGCAAATACCACCAAAGCAAGAATGATTTTGCAACTGCAAAAACAACAACAACCAGATCCAGTGCTGTTTTGCTAACAAAGGAAATAACTAATTTTCAGTATGTACAAATAGGAACTTGCCTAGGAGGGAGGAAACTGAATTGAAATCAGTCAGACTGTCCTTTGAATGGTGCTGTGAGGAACCTAAATAAATTAATTACACTTGGTGTGTAACTAACTACCTTGGGATTAAACATGTAAGCAACAATTGCATGATATTAGGCCCTAACCAAAGTGAGCAATTTAGTCTTGTTTGATGCATTTATTCAGTAGTATTCAAGATGTGATGTTGAGCATCATAATTATTCTTTACACCAGGTGGCTAACTTTATTATATAGTTACCAGAAATGACAAACTGGTGCCTTGAGAGCATTTCAAAATAAATAATGTTTAGGGCAGGGATATGACTGACAAAAAAAAAAAGCTTTTACTAAAGAACTTTTCCCCCTTCCCTTATTAGGAAAGAAAGATTATCTTGCACATCTCCATGAAAGGCATATGGGCCAATTTCCTACTATTGCTGTTTAGTTTAATACCAGGAAATTTTCATATCAAAGCGGAACCATCCTTTTTCACAGAAACACTTTTGAGGAGACCTGGCCTCAAAAAACAATTCCTTGCTATCTGTGCTTGCAAAAAAACATTCATGAAAATAGTTTTTGGAAATAGTAAGATAAATGCTATTAAGTTAGATAACTTTCATTTTTAAAAGATAAGGCTACCCTTCACAGCTGCATTTGACATATGCCCAATGATAGCAAGAATTATCTTTATATTAAAATATTCATTGTTTAAAACAGTTACAAGGATAACTTGTTCAACTAAATATTTGTTTTAAATTCCAGTACAATAATCCAAAGTTCTGGTAGACTTAGTAGAGTCTTCAGGTCTCAATAACTGTACATGGAAAACATTTGTGCTGAAAACACACTAATTATTTCTGTCTTATGGAGGCATAAAGGCAGTTTAGACCCCTCATCAACTTGGGGTTGGGACTCCAGATTACAATAGGAAGTCTTCCTTTCTGAGATTCCCAAAGGTGCTTTTTGAAAAGGCAATCCGACTTGCTTTGTTTTTGTTTGAAGACATTTTGCTTCTCATCACTTCGTCTTCCAGTTGTTACTTTTTGAAAAAGCTGTCTTTGGGACAACCATCATCTGGATGACTGAGGATCTCCACAGGCATCCTTTCTGAGATATTTGTGCTGGAGACAAGCAAGCACAGCATCAGAACTTCATTAATCCAGAGTCATTGTGATAACTTCTGACCCAAGCAGTTTCTCCTACCTGAGACTACATTTTTTTTTCTTTTCTTTTTCTTTACTTTTTTTTGCTGACACCGCCTATTTTAATCCCTTTCTCATTCGGGGATTTCAATCAACTTTCCTTGGCTAAGTACGTCTGCTCGGAGATGATGATGATGATGAAGAAGAAGAAGAAGAAGAAGGGGGTAGGGAGGACTTACAAAGTTGTGTCTTTCTGCCTCTATTAGCTGCAGCTGCTAACCCTGACCATCCTTCTACAAAATGAAGCTGGGAAAGTACCATGAGATGATCAACTCAGTGGCTCAACTCGACTTCGGGGGAAGAACCGCGTTCAACCGTCGGCTCCCAAACTCCTCCGAGGATCACGTGGGAACCAGCGGAACTGAACCGCCGCGAATACCCTGCCTGCCTGGCTTCTAGGCCTCTTCTCGGGCTCTCTTTCATGTCGCCTTCCGGCCATTTGCTGCTTACCTCTCGGCCAGCGCCCTCCATGGTCAGCGGTCCAAGAGTCGCCGCTCGCCTGGCGGTCCCAGGAGTTTCCTGGTCCGATTTCCTGGTTATCGCCGAAACACACTCCGGACCGGCCCCTCGAAAGAGAAAAGGAGGAGCTTCGGTCACGCCCACAGGAATCAGGAGTCCGGACCAGGCCTCTGGCGGCCTGGAGATGGCTTGCAGTCGGTGGCCGGGACAACAGTCCGTCCCGACGCCCCTCCTTCTACGGAACCGATTCCAGAGCTTTCGATCAATGTTGGCAGAGGTTGAACGTTGCAGTGTAATAATTAATACTCAGCTTCCCTCAGAGCCGGAAGGAGACTCGTAACTGAAACGAACTTTTTAAGATAGCAGTTAAAAAGGAAGGCCTTAAACGGCCCCCTGAGAACTTGTGGCTAAAGCTAAAGAGCCTTCTCTGACTGCCATGTGCTCAGGAGGTCATTGAAGTGAAAGGAATGCAAGGTGGTCCTCGACTTGCAACAATTCATTTAGTGACGGTGCGAAGTTTCAAGGGCCCTCGAAAAAAGTGACCGAGGACCCTTTTACATAGTCAAGGCCTTTGCAGCATCCCCTTAATCGTGACCAGAATTCTTTTTTTAAAAAATGTAATATTGTTTATTTTTGCTTCAAAAACATTTTTCAGCATTCTAAACATACCCAAAAAAAAAAAAAAAAGAAAACCCAACGTAAAGCTTGTGTGCAAATTTTTCTTTACCTTTTCCGGTTTCTTTCCTTCTTTTTTTTTTAAAGTACAAAGGCATTTTCGGAAATCTTCCCTTGAAAAGCTGACTGCCGGAAGGAGACTTTTTTGACAGCTCTGGTTGAAAAAAGTGACCCAACTTCAAAACAAAAAAAAGAAAAAAAGAAAGGAATCCATTAACAATTTCTTGTTTTATCACATTGCCAGAGCTGAATGAATTTCCCCCCCCCCTCTTCTTTCACAACTAATGGCAGCAGAAATGCAATTTCACTATATACAGAAAGACAACTTTTAAAGCTAAATGCACGCTCACTGTACTGTAAATTAGATCTACTTTCGTGGTGCACCCTTTGACACTTTCCCAGGGAGGAGGGGGGAAAAACACAACAAAGAGGCTTTTTCCCCCTTAAAAGCCTTCTCCCCCCTCTTCTCAGGGAGGAGGGTCAATCAAAGCATGAATTACAAGAATTTGTCCAGTTTTTACAAACTATAGATATGTACAGTTTATAACCCAGGATTTTTTCTAGCCAATAACTATAGTTAAACACCACCTTAAATTAAAAAATAAGATGCTTGAAACATTTTAAAATGCTTTTGTTACACTGACAGGAATAAAGTGTGCAGAGGTAGGAGGACACGAGAGTTTCCATTTATCATGTGACCAAAATTCTGATATTTGGCAACTGATTCATATTTATGACAGTTGCTGTGTCTCAAGGTCATGCTATTACCTTTTGTGACCTTCTGACAAGCGAAGTCAATGGGAAAGCTAGATTCACTTAACAATTGGGTTGCCAACTTATCAATTCATGTAATTCACTTAACCACAGTGGCAAGAAAGGTCATAAAATGGGGCAAGACTCACTTAACAAATGTCTCACTTAGCAACAGAAATGTTGGGCTCCATTGTGGTTGTGAGTTGACGAATGCCTGTATTCATAATTTTTGAGACATTGGGAGAAGGATGCAGTTTTATACCATTATGTCCTATATAGCCTGATGGTATTTATTTGGGAACTGGCCAGAATTAGTTGAAAGATGGGCAATTCTATAAATACTTTAAATAAATTAATAATCAAACTTTTACATTGTAACACTTCCCCTAACCTCACATTAAAACCAACAACAAAGTTAAACTCTAAATTTTGTGTTGTGTATGGAAATTAGAAGACCAAATAACTAAAACTGGCCGAACAGGCCGCTCTTGGATTGGTCAATTAAGCACCATTTTGATTGACGGCGGGAATTGGCCACAAGCCGTGAGTAGCCACTATAAGAAGGGCTGTCACAGCTTCGGCACATGTTCGGCTACAAGTCAATATACTGTTAAATAAAGAGCTGTTTGTTGGAATACCGGTCTCGCATACCTAAATCCAAACGGAATATTTTGGAACCCAAAGCAGTTTTTAATTTTTGAAAAGTTTTTCATGCTCAGGAGAGCAGTGAACTTTCCTGACTGTACTTCCTTTAGCAGATAAGAAGGTGAGAACAGTTTTTTCCCCCTCATAGGACACCAAATTCATCACAGAAGGAAGACCAGTTATGGAGTTGACATCAGTTCGAGATTCACTTAATTGGGAATACTGTTGAATTAAGTACTACTTTGGTTGAGCAGAGATGGGTTTAATCCTTGCTGTGCTTACTCTTTCCTGAGTTGAAGAGAAGAGGGGGAACCTGGAATTTGCCAAACAAGAGTAGCATCTTGGTCAACCAACTGAGTAGGTATGCAATTCAACTAGTCATAATCTTATCCATTAAATACAAATAAGTACTTCAGTGCAACGGTTTGAATCTTAGCTCTGAAAAGTGGCATACATTGGAACACAAATGTAACATCTGGCTCCAACTCCTTCTTTGCATTGAGTTTGCCAAATGTAGCTTCTGGTTCCAACGCCTAAGAACTCCAACTTTTTCTAGGATTGCACAATCCTAACTTTTTAGGATTGCTCTTAAAACTCGGGCTAAACCATTTTTTGTAGCATTGTAGACAGCTATATAGTTGCATTGCCATGCATTTTGAAATACAGGTGAAACTCGAAAAATTGAATTATCGTTCAAAAGTTCATTTATTTCAGTAATGAAACTTAAAAAGTGAACCTAATATGTGAGATAGACTCATTACATGTAAAGCAAGATACTTCAAGCCATTAGGTGTCATAATTAAGATGATTATGGCCTACAGCTCATGAAAACCCCAAATCCACAATCTCAGAAAATTAGAATATTGTGAAAAGGTTTGATATTTTAGGCTCAAAGTATCCCACTCTAATCAGCTAATTAAGCCATAACACCTGCAAAGGGTTCCTGAGCCTTTTAATGGTCTCTCAGTC
>BHFT01042338.1:0-21839 GCA_004320025.1 Laticauda laticaudata
ATCCTCTGAAGTCTGTGTCTGTCCTGTTGGGTTGCAGAACCAAACCAGACAGTTATAGACGTGCAGATGATAGACTCGATAATCAGCAGCTCCTTGGGCAGTTTGAGTTTTCTGAGTTGACGCAGAAAGAACATTCAGAAAGCTCAAATTGCCCAAGGAGCTACAGAATATATAATGTCTAAAGCAGACAGCGGAGGAAGAAAGATTAAGCAGAGGAAATGCCATGGTATGACATATAAGTGTCCTATATGCAATTTATCAATAGATAGCTGAAGTGGCTAATGCTTGAAAATCCTACCAGTGAATGGAAACTGCTGGATTAAAAGAGGTATTGATCACAGTAACTGAAGAACAGGGACTAAGCACAGGATTCATAAAAGCACAGTTCTATCACACTAGACAGACCTTTGCTGCAGACTATGCAAACAGATCTCAGAAATAGTCCAGTGTGTGTGTGTGTGTGTGTGTGTGTGTGTGTTTGAGAAGAAATAGCATACAGTGAATGACACAACCAAGTAGCTGGAAATGTGTGCAGAAACATCAGCAATTGTAAGGACTGAACTTTCCCATGTCCAGATTTGAGATTCCAGCAAAAGGTAACAAGATTAAGATGCTGTGAGATTTCCAGATCCTGACAGAGAGACTAGTACTCATCAATCAACCAGACATCAAGGTAATAAACAAGGACCAGAAGACATCAGTGGTGATAAATATAACAGTGTCTTCCCTCTAATTCCAAAGAAAGTGAGGACTTTTACCAGGCTTTCAAAAATGTTCTCACCAGACCAGCAGATTCCATTTAGGCAAAATGGTGCCAGGGCTACAAAATATACTGCTTTATATTTGCATTTTAAATATATTTATAGTAATTTTTAACAGGTTAATTTAGATTCTTAGCCAACAAGGCAACTGGAATCATCTGCATACAAAATTCATATCCTCAACCAGTAAATTTATAGTATCATGCAAGCATTCAGTCTGCTTCTGCCTTTGTCCCTAGCCCCTAACCTCTCCCCAATTCTAGCCACCTATCCATAAATGTGTTAAATTGTTCTTCATCTTACACTTTATCTGGAATTATGTGAGAAATTGAGGTTATTCTTTTCTGCCCCCATCTTCCCAATATTTACTATGATCATTTCTTTTCTGATCTTCTTTCAGACAGAAAGTAACTACTAGGACTAACACTTTGCCCACCCTATATTTCCTGTAAGTGAACCTTTGCTGAAGTTTCAAAGAGCTACTTCACCACTTCTTTCTCAGACTAGTTTCCTACTCTCTGGAAATACATTATTTTCATCTGAGGAAATAAACTTTTTCACAACCATCCTTATATTTCTTGCTGTAAAATAAAAATCTGGCTTGTGTGTTCCTTGAGTGAGCATGATAAAACCAGGCTGCTCTTCCCACATTTTGTTCTTTTTCCTAGTTTGATTACTTTCAGTCAGAATTTGCTACTTCCAGAAAGGTGCTTTTTAGCTTAATTATTTTTATTCATTTTCAAGCAATTTAAATAGCACTTCTATTTTCCATTTATCGTGCACAGACATCTGTCTTTTAATCATATGTTATCTTCCTACAGTCATTCTCCTTTTATTCAAGTTTCTGTCACCTTTACCTTTTCTTCTGTTCCATTTTTTTTCTAAGATAAAATCTTGATATTATCAAATTATAGTCTGTCATACATTCAGAATTTTTAAATTGTTCTAAAAACTTTCACTGAGTTCTTGAATCTTTGTGATAGGCAATCAAATTAATTATGCCTTTTATCCACTCTTTTTGTCATACTTACCCAGGAATTACACTTTATTATTTATTTAAAGAATATAAATCTTTTGCCAAGCAAATATTCACCAACCACAATTTCTGTTTATTCTTGGGTCTATGAGTAGTCCAATCATTTTTTTCTTTGATTTCTTGCCTTGTTTTCACCCTCCATGCAAATAACATAGAAGAACAGTCTTTTCCTCTAGATTCAGAAAGTTTTTCAATTTTTCACAAAAGCTGTCTTTTTTCTTGCTTTAATACAACTAGAGCAGGGGTGTCAAACTCACGTCATTATGGTGGCATCACATGATGTATTGGGCCTTTTTCCCCATTCACTAAACCAGGCATGGGCATGGCCAGTGTGTGACCCATCGGGCTCATGAGCTGGAAGTTTGGCAGCTCTGCACGAGAGCATTGCATACAACTATCATCATATAGAATTATTTTATACATTCCCATAATAATATTAATAACACAAATTCTAATTATGTGACACATAGGATAGACTATCTTTCATTATTAAATCTATGCTTCACTTGCCATTTCATTTTACAGGATCAAACTGCATTCATCCAAAATTGTTATATTGTTCCCAAGCACACAATGCAACTTTTTTTTTTACTTCATTTCACTTGTTTATTAATTCCAACTCACAGTCTTCCATATTCCATGCTCACTGTCATCTCGTGTTTGTCAATTATATGTGACCTGTATACATTTACAATTTACAAAATTACAATTTAGAGAAAAAAATCATAAGTTTATTCTCAGTTAAAAGAGAAAAAAAAGAGAAAAAAAATCATAAGTGTATTCTCAGTTAATATTTCAAGCATCCCTGAATATTTCTAGGAATCTAGGTAGGCTTTTTATTTTATAAAATGGATGAGAAAATCTAGACAATAGATATTGGTATATTTATTTGCACAGTTTCACTAAATGTTCAATTTCTCAGACTATAGTTGCAAGAATTAACATTACATTTAAGTATTTCAGTCAGCAGTGGAAAAATAAAACAGGCCCATGAATGTACTTATGTATTCCCATTTCAATATTGCTTCTGTTTAAATCCATCTTTAGACAAATGATTGTTAGCTTTTTATCTTCTAAGTCTTCATAGTGCATAAAATATTTTTAATGTACATTAGTTTGGTAGCCATGTAATAAGATGCAGAAATATGGAGTTTGCTATTTTCTATTTCTATAAACTGGCCAGGGGAAGTTTTTCCCACAATTTTCATATAGCAAAGTATATTTTATGGATTGCTGATGGGTTCGCCCATAGGAACTGGAACACTCAAGTAGAAACAAAATCAGCACTTTCAAAAATCAAACCATAATAGTGCTTCAAAAAGTCTCTCACACATTTTAAATTGCAGCTGAGGCTCTAATCCTGAAATCAAATATGGAACTTTACATTGCAGTGATTTTATGTGGCAGGAGAGCACAGAACCTCTGCCCTACATGTTCTGTTAAAAGAAGGAAAGTATGTCTGTTTAGATCTTGCTACAGGGATATTTTATCCCTCTAAATCAGGGGTATGAAGTTCAGTTGACAGGATTCCTATCAATGGTCATGATAGCAGTGGAATTCCGGGAGTTGAAGTCCATAAACATAGTAATGGTTAGGAAACACTGCTCTAAATAATTGATTACTCAAATCTTTTTCCATTAGTATGAATAGGATGCAGAGAAAAAAATCCTAAGTATTACTTGATCTGAATGATTGTATATGTAATGCATACAAATAAATCTTCAAGTAATGGACTTGAAGAATGGTGTTTCCCAATACATGAGACAAATTTGTGGTAGGGCTAGAATTAAGCAAATAGTAATGTTTATACCAATTGGATTCTAGAACATGAGACCCTCTCAGAGGTCCCCATTCCATAGTCATTTTGCATGTGAAATGCTTCAATGGGCTATTGGAATGAATAGCTATAATGACCATTCAGCAGCTGCTCTTGGTCTAGAATGTGGCAGCATGGACAGTTATAGTTATACCTCAATATAGTCATGTTACACTTCTGCTGCATTAGCTGTGTTGGTTATCAGTAAGATTTCAGGTATTGGTAAATAAAAAAATGTCAGATTTCACTTGTTTAGTTTTTTGCTACTGTGTTAACACAATTCTTCGTGATTGGTCTAAATAGGTTCTTTGGTCTGAACAGGTTCTTTGCTTAAAATTCAACAATTCAGGAACTCTGCTTCCACATATGGCTCCCATTTTTCCTGATGTTCTAGAACAGGATATCAAACTCAAGGCCCTTAGGCTGGACCTTATCCATGGGGTGCTTAAATTTGGCCTACAGGGCCACCCTGGAAACAGTGAAGGACTGGCCTGTAGTTCCTTTGCCAGCAAAAATAGAGCTTGGAAGGAATGGTGTGTCCCCCCCTGGCTCTGTTTTTACTGGCAGAGAACTGGAGAAGGCTATCGCAGCTGAAAAATAGCCCGGGGGGACAAGGCATCCCTCCAGCCATGCCCAGGTCACCACAAGTGCCCCTGACCTGGCCATGCCCCCCAAAGTCAAACACAACCCTGATGTGGTCTATTCCTTCCAAGAAATAGGTTGTTATCATAAAAACTGGGATGTTTTTATGTACTTATGTATAACATTAAGAAGTAAAATTGAAATACATATTACTGTCTAGCTAACTGATCAGTTAACAGTAACAAAAGTATTCCTATTTTTTTAAGATCTGCTATATTATATATTTTTCTCTTTGCCATTAAGCTTTATAGTTAAGTATTGGGCCAGTTACTCTCTCTCAGTCCCAGAAAAAAGCCAATGACAAATCACTGCTGCAAGATCACCAAGAAAACTGCAGGGGCTAGTTCAGGCAGTAACCAGGATACTCACTTGAAAGTGCAAACCAACCAACCCAAACAACAAACATTTTTTTTAAAAAGCTAAAGTGAATGCATTCAAAAAGGAAATGTTTCCTTTTCTAATATTGTTTTCCCTCCTAGTTACAACTTCAGATCCTTCCACAGATCTTTTTTTCTTTCTGCAAGTAATAACCCTTTTAAAAAGATTTCTGGCTGTATAAAGAACTCATCTAAATCTGAAAGCATAGCCCTAAGTCCAGAATCTAGTTCATAGAAGCAAGTTCTTTTTTCAAAAGTAAACAAGGGACAGGATGGTATTGACAGGATGGTCAAGGCACCTATTTTTGGAGATCAAGCTTCAGTTTTGTCATTGTGCTTGCATTTCATTTTAAACCTACAATGTCAGTTTAAAAAAAAATTCAACCATTAAAGCAATTGACATGATCAACTTTTTAAGATGGGGTGAGGCAAAAAATATGGCAACCTGTTCCTCAACAAAAACAATTAGAATCAATAAAAAAAACTTTTAGCTACCCTCAGGCAAAGTCACCACCAATCAGATTTTTGGAGTCTTTTTTTACTTCATATACTCCTAAACTACAATGCTAACTAATATTTTTTCAGAGGAGGCTATTAGGATGAATTTAGAAAAAAGTGCCAGGGGGAAAAATTAGATCAAGAAAGCACTGTTTAATGTTGGGATGGGACAGATGGGACTGTTCCTTGTTTTGATACTGTTAGCAACTTCGAGGGAATGACCATGGTTCATTTTGGTGTTTATACAAACTTAAAACTTGACTCAGAGAAGTTCTGCAAAATTTTATAGGATTTCACCATCTTTTGTTCAATGTAAGAAAGCAAAAAAATTGAAATAGCTGGGAAGGATAAAGTCATGTAACATTTGTAATGGGATGGTGGAGGAGAAAAGAATAAAATAAGAAAAAAGATTTAGTTCATTTCCCCTTTGGTATGGTGAATGAACAAAAGAATATTGCTGTGGAAGATTAACAAATTCAACATTAAAAAAGTGATTTCTTAGTTTATATAAAAGTTATGTGTCATTTGCCAATTAATTTTAACAGGTTAAATATATGTTAATATACTGTATCCTGAATTTTAAATAGCTACAAGTGAAATATTAACCACAGCTGCACCAGATCTAAATTGGTAGTTTGAGAGGACTTGCATTTAAGCACATTTCAAACTGATTTATAATAGTGCAAAGGATTACTTCAATCAGTATTGGGCAATGCTTCATCATCATCATCAATTCTAAATTGTTTTTAAAAGCAAAACCCATAAAAATGGTCATCTTCAAATCAGCAGAACCATTTCTTTGAAATAATTGTACAGTTGTGCAGTTAGGAACTGTCTACTTTGTCCCCTCCTACACTTCTCTGAATGCTCTTTATTCTCTGTAATCATAATCATCCTCTTTTAATGACCTCATATTCCCTTGTGGGGTGGAGTCTGGGCAAATGAATGGAGCAGAATGTTTACTGGCTGGATTCCCTTCCTGTCACCAATGCAGACTTTTGTTCAGCAGATATATTGTCAGTGTGCCCAGACAGCCTCTACCTAGGATCAAACTCATATACAGAGAACTTTATTCTATGTTCATGAGTTTGATCCTAGGCATAAATATATTTGACATATATTTATTTGCTCAAAAAGAAGTGATAAATATGAACTTAGTATTTAAAATCAAGGGTTTCCCCATACTTTTCATTATTTTTAATTTTGAGAAAGGAATTCAACATACGTTTTTGGATTGTTATAGTAACAATCAAGAGGCCTTCAGCAACCATAATACAACCTTGTAACTTCCAAATTGGAGCTGAATAAATTTGTAGGTTACATCATCCAACAATGGTGGCATATGTTACTGAAAACATAACAATGTCTATCAAAAACTATAGGACAAGTTACTTGTCCTATACTTACTTTGTTTTCTTCAGTGCATCAAGGAAAACATATTTTTGATGTCCCCAAATTTTATGTTATCAAGATGTATGGCTGTTTCAACATTTCTGACAGACTGGCAAAGCAGGTCTTCTGTAATTACATTAAAGTAAATGACTGCAATCCAGGATGGCATGTTTTGACAAGATAGCTATCTCTGCTTCAGACTACCTACTGTTAAAATTCTGGTGCTCTTGAGAAGTTTTTTTCAAGTTTAAGTGAGGACAAATGCCTTGGGATATTATGAAAATGTAAAACTATTGAAGAAAATGCTTCAACTTTTATTTTTGTCTTTCCTTGTGCAACTGCTTCAACTTCATATTTAACCAATAAGGGCTATGGGACTTCCAGTGAAGATAGCCAACTAAATGATATGCCTAGGGAAAGATCCCTGAAGGTTTTTTTCCCTGACTGTCACTTTTTCAACTTACCTAACCCTAACCCAACTGGCATTCCTTTAGTTTACATGACTCTGCTGGGTTAGGGAAAGTCCTAGAATCATTCCACAAGATCCTCCATTTTGCAATCGGTCTACAAGTAGCTTCAGGGGCTGTGCTTTGAAACAGCCTGTATGCTGATAACTGGAGGGTGGGTTCATTGTCAGTTCATTGTTGAAGAAGCAGCCAGTAAGTTGCGCCTTTTATTTCTTAATTATTTTTAAGGATTATTAATCTTTACTAAACTCAGAGAGGCTTCCTTTAGTAACAACCTGCTATTCCTTTTTTAAGTTCTATGCCATTTGGGGTATTTCTTTATTGGAGAAAGTTGTGGTTTTAGTTTATTAATTTTAGTCATTTGTAGCTTGGTCTGCTCTGCTATGGGTAGGTAAAACTTTCTGGTTTTTATGATTCCTGATTGGCCAGCAATTCTTCAGTGACATACAAAAAAAGCTATTCTTTGACTAAAGAGGGAGTTAAGAAGATGGAGGAGCAAAATATTAGGAGATGTATTTGAAAAATCCTTAAATAAAATCCAACAATTCATAGACCATCTATGCTTCAAGGATCTTAAAAAAAAACAAAAAACTACTCAAACTACTTCAGAGATGCAAATATATGTAGAAAGTTACAAAACCACTGGGGCAATTTCACAAGTAACTGACAATATAGAGAACTCAAATGTAATTTTGGAATATAGATCTGACACCAATCTTTATTATGATGGTTTAAATATAAACCTCCCAACATAATTGAAAGAAGAATTCCAAGAAAATTTCAACTTTCAAAAGGACAAGCATGGGACTTTTTCTCCATGAACACTAACAAGGTTGAGAAATCCCTGAGAAAAAGATAAGTTTATAACTACTTGATAAACATTCCAGAGACGAAAAATTTTATTTCATGAAGATAAGCAGGAAGCAGTGACTTAAACTTAATAAGCCAATTGGCATTAGAATAGATTTTTATTGGTCTGATATTTGTAATTCAAAGAAAGATTTAATGCAATCTTTCTGAAAATACATTTTTTCTTTATATGTAATGCTTAAGTAATTCTTAAAGCTTGTAAAATATTACTGAAAGAGTATTTGGAAGTAAGAGAAAATTAAAGAAAAAGGTAATTGTTAATTGAGGTTAATTGGAACTTTATTGTCTAATTGAAAATGACCTTTAAAAGAGGAAGTTTAAAAATTTGTTAGAACTTTTTGATCTTAGAAATATTTTAAAGAAAGTTTAGTGTTTTAAAATAGATGAAATAAAACATTTTCACTTTATGGTTAAATAATCTGAAAGAATATAGTGAATTTTGTTCATATAAATCATGATAGTTTATAAAGTTTATTAAATGCAAACAGAAATATATATTATTTCCACAGCAAGGAAGAAAAAGCAAAAATGTTTAAACTGATTGCCTTATTCAAAGAGGAGAATATATTTAATTACGTTTTCTATTTGGAAAACACTTCTGGTTTTTGTGCTTCTAATGAAAAAAAATGAAACTTTGACTTTGGCTTTGCCAATTAGATAGACTTGTTTGTGACAGAAATGGCTAGTATAAAGGAAAAAGTTGAGGCTGTAACATTATCTTCTACTATGCTAAAAAAAAGTTGATAATCAACATTTTTTTCCATTTCCCCTTGTACCCCATATTTCCCCTTTTTCTTTTTCCTTCCCTTAATTTCCTATTTCTATTTTCCTTTATATTTTATACTTGAATAAAACAATAAATGTTGGAGTGTTAAAAAGTCAATGAAAGTAATGGATACTATATCATTAAGCAGCATTTCAGTGTGTGAATTCTTAACTGATGCCTATAGAAAACTTAAGAGTAAAGGAGTTTCTTGAACTGCAGTTAAATTCAAGCAATTATTAACACCAAATGTTGCATAGAAATGTAAAAGTGACTTCATGGTGTTCTATATTCAGTTCCAAGAAAGACTTGAATAATCAGTACAATTTTATAATCCAAAACAGCTTTTCCAAATGCCTTTTCTTTTAGGATTTTTTTTAATGCAGAATAGGCTTGCAATATTTATGGGAATTTACTCCTGCAGGCTCTGACTATAAAAAATGAAATACTGAATTTTTATACAGTACTGAAGATAAGAAATCAAAATTGTAGAATTTTCCCAACAAGTATTAACATGAGTTTCTAATCCAATTGTTTGTAGTTAAAAAGTTTATAACCTGTTTGCTGATTTCAGCTCACTTTGTTTCCTGTTCTCTCCAGGACTTTAAACAGATTTAGATCTTTGTTTGCTTTTTATATCTCCTAAACAGAGCAGAGAAATAAACTCTCCATCAGCTCCAACAGAGCTGTTTCCTTTCCTTTCTGCATTGGGATAGTCAATGGGCAGGAAAAGTAGAAAGGAGTGATTTGAAAATGCTATTTGAAGTGTGCCTTTAAATAATGGCTCTCTAGAACTTTAATTCAATCTTTCCTTTCCTTTTGGCAAAGTTTAGGAAAATGGGGAAAAAAGTTCATAGAACTGCTATCTTAAACCACTTTTGAATTGCCAGATCTTTAGAGGGCTGTGTGGCTATATAGGGAAGGTAATGGGCTCCTTTTTGCAGAATGCGTTCAAGTAAAGATAAGATCAAAAGGTGAGCCATATTTGAGAGTTTCTTTAATTTGGGATTCTTGCTTGGAGCAGAATAGCCAAATACCCAATTCAATTATAACAGGGGTGTCAAACTCATGGCCTCACAGCAGCGTCATGTAACATATCAGGACTTTTTTCACTTTACTAGACCAGGTGGGTACGGGGCCAGCACATGACACATCTGGACAGTGGGCCATGAGTTTGATGCCCCTGAACTATAATATGATACTAGCAGGATTGGAGGAAATGTTTTCATATATGTCAAAATTACATGAGGCTTAACACACCAGTTTCCTTGGGAAAATGTATTCCCCTGTAAGAGAACAGTTTACAGGTCTCTGCTGTAGACTATCATCAATAACCAGACTAGCTAGGGAAGGATGAAAAGTGATCCTATATATTTAGAAGAGGGTAAGGTTGGATGATGGATGGGTAGACTGATAGATAAATTGATTGATAGATGATAAATGATAGATTAATAGATAACCAGCTTAATTTATTAAACTTGCTTCAAGATAAGTTATACTTAGATAATATTTTTAGTTACGGGTTTGATTCTGTAGTTCTTTATGTTTCATATCATACATGGCTAAGTAAAACAAATCCTGAATCTTTTCACCTAGGACAGTGATGGATAATCTTTTGGCACCAAGTGCCCAAAACACATGCATGTGTACCCCCAAAATGCAATATGCATGCATAACCCATGTATGTGCCCCACGTCATGTACATGAGCCCACCCCCATGCATGTACTCCACCCCCCACATATGCATGGCAGAGAGATCAAGTGGCTGGCAGGAGGCACATGGGCACATGCATGGTGGAGTTGAACGAGGGCGGCAGCTCACATGCCCACAGAGAGGGCTCTGCTTACCACCTCTGGCATGTGTGCTATAGGTTCACCATCATGGACCTAGAATATTTCTGCAATTAGTCATCATTTCTATTGATGAGCTACTCACATCTGTAGAAGATAACTATTATTCAAAGCTCCATTAATAATTATAAACATATTAAAAACCTGATTCTGTAGAACTTTCTGGCTCATTTATTACATATTTGACATTTCTTGAATTGTTTGGCAGTCACCTGTTGTGAGAAGGAGGCATAAAGCTTAGGATCACTAAAGGAACTAATACTGGTAATCAAAAGGTATGTATCCGTTTTGATTCTTCACAGGGAAAATAAGATTATATCCAAAGCCAGTAATGTTACTATTAAAAAACTCAATTCTCTTTGATATTTTATCTGCCAGAAAAGCCAATAACTGTGATTTCAGCATTCCTTCCTGAGTTTCCAATGTAATGGGATCTGGGCTAAATTCCTCTGGTTGCTTTATTGTAGCTATTAAAGTTATATAATAAAGATAACAGGTTGTGGTGCACTGAGTGAAAGATTTTAAATATAATTTAAAGAACAAATGTGAAAGAAGATTTTAGTGAAAGGCAGAATGCCCCTTCCTTCTTGCTATGTGATACCACAAAATCTTCCTGCAACAATGTTTTTCACACCTTTTCTCCATCATTGCTATGCTAGCATATTTTGCTGTATATCTTGATTTGGATCCATGGCATAACTGGTCACCAGAAAATACTGCAAAATTGTTTGAAAAAGTGAATTATAATTTTGTCTAATGTAAAGAATGGCCTTGAAACAGTTATGGACATTTGCATTTGTAGTTGAAAAGCTAGTGTCTTTAGCAGTTTTTGTTTTGTTTTGTTTTGTTTTAGCCAGACATGGAGATTAAACTTTCATATTCAACCCTTATAAGTCTAGGCAAAAAAAAAAAAAAANGTAGGAGAAAGAGAAAGAGAGATTTCTGATCTAACCTCTCTCTCTCCCTCTCCCTCCCCCCACTCTCTCTCTCACACACAAACACACAGAGGCAGGGGTGGGATTCAAATTACTCAACAACCGGTTCTGTGGGCATGGCCTAATTTGTGGGTGTGGCTTGGTGGTTATATGATTGGCTGGGAATGGCTTGTTTGTAAACATTATAAATATTTATGTAAATATTCAATTTTTTTTATTAAAAAAGAGCAACTTTTACCCAAAATCAGGCAAAGCAGGCAGGCAGATTGAGTTGCTCACAGAATCACAGATTCATTCAGAGATCTGTGTTTCTACCATCGGCTAGACCTATACTTGAATACAGCTCATCAGTCTGGAACCCATATCATGTATCCGATATCAACACAATTGAAAAAGTCCAGAAATATTTCACAAGAAGAGTTCTCTGCTACTCCACTCATTGCATAATACCTTATACCACCAGACTTGAAACTATAGACCTAGAAAACCTAGAACTACACTGCCTCCGGTCCGATCTAAATATAATATATAAAATCATACATTGCAACATCCTACCTGCAAATGAATACTTCAGCTTCAATCATAACAGTACAAGAGCACACAATAGATATAAACTCAAGGTTAACCACACCAAACTTGACTGCAGAAAATACGCAACAGAGTGGTCAATATTTGGAATACTCTACCTGACTCTGTGGTTTCTTCCCCAAACCCCAAAAACTTTAACCTCAGACTATCTACTATTGACCTCACCCTCTTCCAAGAGGCCTGTAGGGGGCGTGCATAAGTGCACTAATGGTACCTACCGTCCCTGTCCAATTGTTTTTTTATTTTTCTGATCAGCATCTATCTCATGTATTCAAAACTATATTTATTCTTATACCTGTATCTTGTAAACGATTGACAAATCAAATAAATACTAAAATACTAAATACTATCTGAGTCTGCACTGAATAATAGAAGCTTCAGTCCTAAGGGAGATTCGTCTGTGTTTAAAAGCAGAGCCAGAGATCTAAAGATTAACTAGAAAGCAAGAAATCCAAGAGACCGTGAGGAGGATCATGGAAGCTTGCTGCATCCTGCACAATCTAATGCGCACCCGCTACCCAGTCTTGCAGAACCGGCCTCGTGGACCTCCAGCAAGGCAACTCCGGCGGGACAGTGGAGCCCTTGGGACATTGGAGAGGCAAGGGCTAAAACCTGATAGAAACTGAGGCATGGTGCAACGGCCCGCAGACAGACCGCCCCTGCACGATGACAGCGAGAAGAAGCAGCACAACGTCCTGAAACTGGTGCAATCCCCAGCTGGCAGCAGCTCGGGAGTCGGCCAGGGA
Source organism: Laticauda laticaudata (assembly GCA_004320025.1). Lineage (NCBI taxonomy): Eukaryota > Metazoa > Chordata > Lepidosauria > Squamata > Elapidae > Laticauda > Laticauda laticaudata. The sequence goes on from BHFT01042338.1 coordinate 12,743, forward strand.
GACAGGAGGGTGATAGATGATGTACATGGATGCTTCCTTGAGGCTCGTTCTCATCACACGCCGTGAAGATTGGGGAACTATATGTTGGGTGGGCTTACAATGGAAGCAGCCGATGTTGAATAAAGAGTATGTGTTTACTTGCAGCATGTTGATGACTTGCATTACATTGTCTGATTGACCACATACGCGTTCCATAGGTGTGGCACCTGGGAGCCCGTGGACCATCACAGTCCACTATGTATGACTGGATTTTATCCTATCACCACAGCTACTTACCCCCATCCCAAAGCGCTATCCACTGCCCATCCCACTGCTATCTGTTACCATCCCACAAGATGCAAAGGCTTTAAACCATTTCAACAAAGTTCTTCAAGCAAGACTTTATTAAACAAAAGAAATGAACGCAAGTGCCCCTCTGTGAATCAAAAATAGATTTTATTAACACAAGCCTATAAAACAAAAAATGAGTCTTGGCACTCTTCTTGGCTCGCTCAGACTCTCAGGGAAGCAAGGGTCGCAGGTGACTCGTGAGGTTGGCTGTGGCTGGAGCGTCTTGTCATCGCTCCCCAAAGCAGAGCAGCAGAAGCCCCAGCCCCAGAAGAGTGAGCCAGCTGCTGCAGAAACCCTACAGAACCAGAGTGAGCAGGGGGCGGGATTGGTAGCCTGTCCCTCTTGCAAGGGTTTGCCAGCAAATGGCTGAAGGCTTGCTTGTGCTTCCGCATGTCTTGTGGGTTTGCGCGCTGGCAGGCGAGCCCGGTGCAGGAACCAAGGCTGTGCAGCGAAGTTGGCAGGGAGGTGGCAGGGAGGCTGGAAGGGAGGCCGGCACCAAGCTGGCAGGGCAGCAAGCAGCAAGGCTCGGCAGGCAGACCATGAACCAAAGGCCTGCGCAGGAAGACAGCAGCACAAGGCTGGCAGGCAGACTGGCTGGCGCAAGGCTGGCAGGCAGCAAGACAGCAATGGATGCAGGGAGGCTGGCCAGTAAGGCTGCGCAGGCAGGCAGACAGCAAGGCTGCGCAGGGATGCTGGCAGCAGGCCTTGCAGGCAGGCATGCAGGCAGGGAAGGCAAGGATTGTCATCCGCTCCGGCAGTAGGTCTTGTTCGTCCTGATTGTCGACCTGCTTCCGACTTGATCCCTTATATCCTCGGGTGACGCACAGTGCATCCTCCCCACGCGCAAATTACACTAGGCATCTTGTTAGAGCTGCAACTGTGCATCGGCTAGGCTTCTGCTCTGCACCCGGCTTCATCGGTCGGCGTCCCGCTTGCATCCGCTGTATCCGTTCCGCGTCTCTGCTTGCTCGAGGGTCCCCGGAAGGCTACGCAGATCGTGCCATCTGCCTCTCACCTCCACTTCCATCCCGCAGGGCTTCCATCCTCCGCATCCACTTTCCATCCGCTCTGCTCGTCCTCCCGCGTTCCGTTCCTATTCCGTGTTATCCGCTTCGCGGTTATGCTAAATTTTAACCCCTTCTGGAGAGCGATACAAACGGATGACATTTTTTTCGTCCGTTGTTGTCCCTTCTACTAACATTGTTGCCATCGTTGGCAATTGTTGACAGGGCCTTAAGCAAAACTGATTGTATAACTATATCTTCAGCACAATTCCTGTGACAAAAAATTTTGCTTCTACATTTCTGATTTCTTAGCATTTCGCCTCTAATCATGTGTTTTCCTGTATCTGATTCTATTTATATTATATATATATAAAACATAACATACACGCCACACACACCACACACACTATATATACCTTTATATATGTATTGTATATATGTTTTCTCTTTCATAACTATGTATCTAAATCGTATATCAAATGCCCCTACATCCCTCTATCGAAGTACTTCCTATACTCCTATTACTCTATCTCATCTCCTCATCTACTCCTATCTATCTACCCTTCTCATCTAATCTATCCTTCCCTCATCTACTCATCCTCTCACCTCTCTCTCTGACTCACTCTTATCCTCATATCTACTCCTCGTCATACTTCTCATTCTCAATCTCCTATATCCTATCAGCTCCTATTCATCTATCATCATCTCTCATCTCTCATCCTATCCTCTCTACCTTATCTACTATCTACTCCCCCAACTACTATTCATATCAATCTACCCTGCTAACCTCCCTTGCTATCTACTACCTCCCTATCTACTATCCTATACTACTTCCCATATACTATACTACTATTTATAAGTTTTATAGGTTTTCTTTGTTCGCGGTACTTAGCAAGTGTGCGTGTGTCACGCTTCCTCTGGACCTACTTCTCCCATCTCTCACCGTGCTAACCTCTGCCTCCGAATCCCAGCTCAAGTTTACGCGAACTTTCAGCAAATCTCAGCCTCATCACGGCTCTCCTTACCTGAGTTTGATATGTCGGCGGTCATGCCTATCACAGCATTGGGTTTAAACTTGAGTGCATAGCCTCACTGCCTCTCGCCAGGAGTGTTTCTTCTCCTCCCCCTCCTGATTGCCTTGTGGTGCCTCTGCTCGCTGTCTTTATGGCGCGACTTGAGTTCTTGGTGGATGGTTGTTCTGGTGTTTCTTCTGTCTGTTTTGCTGGCTCTTGATTGCGTGGCTGGAACAATGTTTTCTGTATTGGAGGCTTTCCAGTGCAGCTTGGCTTCGCCCGGCTGGCAAAGGCTGGTGCTATATCTCTTAGCGAAGCTAGCGTTCATCTGCGTGCCTGGTTTGGGCTGTGGTCTCTCGAGCTGCGCCACGTCTACTCGGCCGGAGTCCTGTTTGACCCACCCGGTCGTTTGCTCTGCTTGTGTCTGCGCAGCATCTTCTCTTTCGGCGATGCAGGCTTCAAAAGTTGACCTCAGTCCTGTCGGAACTCATCTCTTCCCTATCGCATCGCTTTCAGGTCTTTTTCCAACGTCTATCGGCTTGCCTGATCTCCTGTGGCTGGCCCCGCCCTCATTCTATGTGCGCCCTGCGGTTCTTTCGGCTTGCCATTGAAGTTCGATGTCTGTGCACTCTCGCTGTCTCTGTCATGTGTTGGACTCAGTGAGGACGTGTGTTCAAGCTTTTTTACTGAAATTTTTGTGTTCATCCAGGCGGGTACTATTCTTCTGTTGTCGATCGCAATGTATGTGGCCGGGCATGATGCTACAGGAACTTCGGTATATGCGCTTGGTTTTTCCAGCTCAATTTTCTGTCCTTCTGGCGGTTTCTATATGATGGCTGCTCATCTCTTGTATGTCTTTGAAGGCAGTCTTGATGTGATGCCTGCCTTAGTATCTTTACTGATTTTGTCCTGTACGTACCTGCTTATGTAGGGCAGCGGACAGCTGATTCCATAGGCTGTTGATCCTTCTACGCTCTCTATATATGTCTTAGTGTGTTTTTGTTGGTCAAGCTAGTGATTTTGTTTTTTGGAAGCCGTTTGGTCTTGTCAGTCTTTTTGTCAGGTGCATTAGTTCAGTCTTTATATGCTCTTGTCTGCCGGCATTTGGTCTCTGGTGATTAGTGCTCTTAGCGCCACACGGCCAGTTTATCTTGCTGCCCGGTGGTTGATGGGGATTGCGCATTGACGGTATGGTTGTGTGTGTTTCTTCTGGCTATACGGGGGTGTCCTAGTGTGCCTATCTGTTCTTTTGTAGATTAGTTCTTTTTGTACGTCTAGACCACCCAATCCAACAAAACTCAAAGTTCCAATATAACACAGACCAAGCACCTCCCAAACCAAATCAGGATTAGAAAAAACAACATCTGGCACAGCACTAGCTAGCGCTCAAGTTTAAAACCAATGGGCTGTGATAGCCCTGACCGACATACAACTTCAATACAAGAAGCCTGATGCCTGGCAGATGACGATCTCTGCTGAAACGTTGCTACAACTCTCTGAAAGCCTTACAATTACATGGGATATGACCTGAAGGAAGCTGAACAGCACACATGTTAACGTACCCATGAAATTTAAAAAAAACAATAGAAAGTCTCCACACACACAAGCCCGGCCAAACACCTGGGCACAAACAGGACTCTCCTCTGTACTCAGCTCAAACACACCCAACCAGGCAACCCAGATGAACTCTTGGCTTCCTAAAATAGATAATAGCCTCCTTTCACATAAGCCAAGCTGCACTGAAGCTCTCAACACAGGAACGAGTGTTGCCAGCCATCAAAGCCACAAAAACAGACAAAGAATCAGAAACCACCAAATCAACAAACTCCTAAGTCAATAACACAGGACCCTTAGCTCCGCACCAATCAGGATGTCAAAAAACCTCCTGGCGCACAGCAAATAGGCTAGCCTCCAAATATTTCAAAATCCACACGCCTCGTGGATTAGCCTGACCCACATACAAACTTCATACACAGAAGCTGTGATGAGATTTTGCTGAAACGTTGCTACAACTTTTGAAAAGCATCAACCAATGACGTGGGATAACACCCGCAATAGGAGGTGGAATTGTTATTACATTAAGTACCCGCGAAAAAACTTTAAAAAAACATATATATTAATATATAATATATACTAGTATATACTATATGTTTTTTTAAGCTTTTGCGGGGACTACATGTCTCTGTTTTAGCTTCCTTCGGGTATCTATCCACGTCATTGTCAGTGCTGTTAAAGTCTGTAGCAACGTTCAGCAGAATCTCATCCTGCCTCTCAGGCTTCTTTGATGTGGGTCTATCAACAGCTCACTGCGTTTTTTAATTTGAGGTGGTCCAGTTCTGATTGTGCTAGGAGCCTGGGTCTCTGCTTCATTGACTTTGAGTTGACTTGATTGGTGTTTCTGGTTTCTATTCTGTCTGTTTTGTGACTTTGATTGCTGGCAATATTCTGTTCTTGTGTTGGAGCTCTTTCAGTTGCAGCTTGGCTCCGTGTGAAAGGACGCTGCTCATTTCATTTGCAAGGTGCTATTCATTAGCAAGCCTGGGTTCTATACCTGGATGCCTGTGGGGGGTGTTTGAGTTGAAGGCATCAAAGGGAGTCTTGTCTTTTGCTCAGGTGCCTGGGTGCCTGTGGGGGGTGTTTGAGTTGGAGGATCAGAGGAGTCTGTCCGTGCTCTGGTGTTTGTCTGTTTTGGCATGGAGATTTTTATCAGAGTGCAGGTTTCCAAATGATTGACAATCTGCTGGAATCATCTCTTCTATTCAGGCTGTCAGGTCTTTTTTCAATCTCTATGGCTTCTCTGATGATTCTGTGGTTGGGTTTCTATGTGGCTAGGTTTTTAGTGCCATTGAAGTTGATGTTGTGACCTGTGGTTTTCAATGTGTTGGACTAGTGAGGAGGGTGTTCCAGCTTTTGTACTGCATTTTTGTGTTCAACTAGAGCGGGTACTTATTCTTCTATTGGTCTGTCCAATGTATGTGGCGGCATGATGGACAGGGAATTCGTATATGCCTTGGTTGTATCCCAGGTCAATTTTTGTCTTTGGGGTTCTAACCGGATTGGCTGCTATTTTTTTGCTGTTTTCAAGGCAGCTTGATGTGATGCCTGTGTGTATCTTACCTGATTTTTATCTGTAGTACCTCTTATGTAGGGCAGGACACTGTGCTGTTCCATAGGCTGGTTGTCTTAGGGTCTCTGTTATGTCTTGGTTATGTTGTGGATTCAGGTTGGTTGATTTTGTTTTTTTGGGAAGCCATTGGCCTGTCAATCTTCATCAGGAGTGCATAGCTTCAGTCTTGTAATATCGTGTCTTATCTGTCAGAGCGTTTGATTCTGGAAATTATTTTTTCCCAGGAAATTTATCTGTGCTGCGGTGGTGGCGCATGGACTTGGACGTTGAAGTAGCGGTCGTGGTTGTGGTTTTTCTTTTGGTAATATGGTGTGTCCCAGTTGCCATCTGTCTTTCTGTAGTTAGTACGTCTAGGAATGGTAGATTTGTTTGTTTATTTTCCATTTCCAGGTGTGAAACTTGAATTTGGGTGTGTGTTTGTTTAGGTGATGTTTAGGACTTGTTTAGGTGTTCTTTTCCATGGGCCAAATCACAGAATGTGTCATCGATATGATCCTTAGCCATGTATTGGGTTGTAGGTGGCATTAGCCAGGGCTTCTGGATTCGAATCTTCCTGAACAGGTTTGCAACTGACGCAGTGACACGTGTTATCCATAGGGCTCATTTAATTTTCTTGTATCTTGTCCTTTGTATATGGAATATGTTTGGTTGGGCAGTGTTCTGTTGTATCCATGAGTCTTTAGCTGCGTTTGGTTTTATTTTGATGATTTCAAGAGTTCTTTTATCGGGACTTGGTGAATTGTGAAACCAACGTGAAACTTACAAGCAGATGCTTCGTTTTTTCTACGGTTAGTATCTTTGATCATTCTCTAAGAAGTGTATGAGTTCTTGTACATATGAAAGCTGCGGTTTCAGCATGGGGCTTAGTTGTTTTGCTAAAAGTGCTTTAGGCAAGGTTTGTAATGTGCCTCCTTGGAGCTGAACTATGGCGTGTGAGAGGTATGCGCTGTCTTTGTGTTTTTTGGGAGGCCGTATAACTTGTGAGGGATCTAGAAGTTTTTCTCTTGGGCAGTGTGTTGTTGTGTTGTCCTTTGCTGTAGTGGCTGGTTATAATCTCTTTCTTCTGTTAATTTTTTCGATATGGGGTTGGTCTGTGTTTATATAGGTTTGTATGTGGAGTCTTTGGGGAGTAGGTCTGTCAATTTTGGTTTATAGTTTTTCCTGTCCATGTAATACTGTGATTCCTTGTTGCTGAGGAGTAATTATGCTGTTATCATTCAGGTTTTGTAGCGCTCTGAATGTGTTTTGATATTGTTTTTTGGTGTTTCGTTGCTGCATGAAGATGTGTTAACCTGGGACTTTATTCTGTCAGGTGTCATTCTTATTTGTATTTTAGGCTGCAGATTCTACTCCACATATGATGGATTCTTGGGTTTTTGTGCTATGGCAATAATTGAATCTTTGTTAGGACATCTTTTCTGTTTGGTTGAGTTCTGCTGTTGAAATTGTTAATACTAATTGTTTCAGGTGTTTTGTGAAGTGTTGGGCGGGTTTCTTTTCATGTTCTATTTCTTTAGTTTCTTTAAGAATTTTCATTTTGTAAGTGGTTTCAAGTTTCAGCTCTCAAAGTTGTAGTGTTCTTCTATCCAACGTAGTAGGGGGATTTTTGCCTGGGTGCAGTTGACAGTGTGTGATGCCTAGCAAATCTTGTTTTAACTGAGTCCAATTGGAATCTTTTACTGTGAATTTCATTCTTCTGCAGTAAAGGCCATCTCTGTGTGTTCAGATATGTTTGCTTAGCTGCTGTGATGTGTATAAATGTTAATTTGAAGCAGTGTTGGTTGTGTTGCAAATTGTTGGTCTTTGCAGCTATAAGGAATTCACGTCACATAATATTCCTGCTCTTGTTAACTTCCAGTTTCGTCATTAGCCTTTTGATCGTGGGTTTATTCCTCCCGTTAGAGGTCATGATATTTGTTTTTTAGTTGCAGAGGTAGTTACAGTGTGGTGGTGTTTAGCTTCTTTGGTTGGGTATTAGCCACGTTAATTGTAGGCTTTCAAAGTTGTAGCAACGTTTCAGCAGAATCTACTCTGCCATCATCAGGCTTCTGTATTGATGTGTCCGGGTCTCACAGCCGTTGGTTTTAAATTTAGGAGCTAGCCTTCCTTGAATTGGTTGGGAGTCTGGTCTGTGTTTATTGGACTTGGAGTTTGTTTGATTGGTGTTTCTGGTTTCTTCTGTCTGTTTTGTGGCTTTGATTGGTATATATATATATCAGCTTCCTTCAGGTATTATCCCACGTCACTGTAGTTGTACTTTTTTACCTGAAGGAAGCTGAACAGCATACATGTAAGTACCCGTGAAAACTTAAACACACAAACACACACACACACACACACACACACACATATATATATATACACAAAAAAATAAATGACGACAATAAGCACCACAAATGAATCTTTCTTTATATGTGTGTGTCTTATGTATTCGCACATGCACACACATTGAATTCTATCACTGATTTATTTATTATACAGCTTGGGATCAGATAATGTCAAATAGACAGAAATAATTTGAACAGATTTTGCCTATGGGGTGTCAAACTCAAGGCCCATGGGCCAGATCCAGCTCAAAGAGTACTTGGATCTGCTGTTTCCAGGGCTGTGGGGACTCCCTGGAAACAGGAAAGGACTGGCCTGCAGTGCCTCTGCCAGTGAAAAGGGAGCTCAGGAGGGATGCATGCTCCAAGCTCCCTCCCGTGCTCTGATTTCACTGGCAGAGTTTTGTGGGAGGCTGTCCCAGTGAAAACAAAGCTCGGGAGGGAGCTTGGAGCATTTTTGCTGGCAGAGTCCTTGGATCACCACAGATGCCCCTGACACAAGTGATATTAATCTGGTCATGTCCATCCTGGCTGTTGTGTATGGAAATTGGAAGACTTCAAATAGCTAAAACTGATTGGCTGAAAAGGCCGCTCTCGGATTGGGCAATTCTAAAGAGCTGTGATTGGCCGCAAACCACGAGCAGCTTCTATAAGAAGGGCTGTCGCGGCTTGGGCAAATGTTCCACTATAAGACACTTTCCAGTTAAATAAAGAATTGTAAGTTGAAGATACCAGTCTCGCATACCTTATTATCCAAACAAAACACTAGCGACAAGGATGGGATAATCCTAGAAGAGTGAGACCAAAGCACATGACAACCAGAACTGAGCAACAAAGATGGCCAGTAACAATGCGCTGCCTGCACCATTCAACCCAGCAGAAGAAGATTGGGAGTCATACATTGACCACTTTCTGATATTCTTGGAAAGCAACGAAAAAGAAATAACTGACCAGAGGAAGAGAGCTGAATTCCTCATGCATTGTGTCCCTGCTGTCTTCAAAATGGCCAAGGCGTGAGCCAAACCACGGGACGTAAAACAGATGGCATGGCCACAATTAAACTGAATGCTATGAGCCCATTATGCGCCTGTAGTCTCCAATCTTATTAAAAGGCACAAATTTTATAAACGAGACCACCGGGAAGACGAGAGCATCAGAGATTTCATAGCACCTGTAAAGGCTGGGTCACATCGGCCAATGGATGCAAAACGTATATAAAAAGGACACAGCAGATGAGCAAATTTTCCATCCGTTGTTATCTGCTCTCAAAAGTGCCCCAAATTTGCATAAAGAGAACGG
>BHFT01042341.1:7674-27689 GCA_004320025.1 Laticauda laticaudata
TACGCTAACCACCACCGGCCGTGGCGGGGGGGGGGTCTTGGACTACAACCTCCATCACCAAAGCACCCACCCTGCCGTTCAGGAGCATGCTGGCTGGAGAGGATGAGAGGTCGCGTGACCAAGCCGGAATGGGAAAGGTCCGTTTACCCTCCTCAGGGAGAGAATTCCGGCGGGCTCCAGTCCCGGACCCACCATTCAGGCCAAAGGTGCCCCTCCCCCAGAAAACTCCGAGACTTCCGTCCCCCTACCGAGGTCGACCCCACTCCCCCTGAGCTTCCCAGGCCCCATCGGAAGCGGCAGGGCACCCCCCAGCTCGCTCCCCGCCGCCCCCCCGCCCTCGCGCTCCCACTGCCCCCTCACCGCCGGCTCCACGCGCCGGCCTCCCCCTGCACGGCGCGCGCTTCTCCCGCTCGGCCGGCAACTCGCCAGTACGAAACATCCGCGCCCAACCTATTCCCACACTTCCCACGCCTCCAGCAGGCCCGGCGACAGTAAGCGAAGGCTCTATATCTCCCCCGCCCGCCGCCACTATTGGACGTGAGTCAAGAAAGGGACCTCAACGGAAGCACCGACGACGCGCAGCGCTTGGGGCTGCAGAAACTGGTGGTCTCCAGCCATATGGCGACACAAGAGGAGTTGTCCGCCTGAAGCTGTTTCACTCAGGCTAGTAAAGTGATAGAGGCTGCATGGGAAGATTGGGTGCACACATCTGGAGGGCATCAGGACCGCGTTGCAGACTCCGGCACTCTTACGGCTCCGCTCTGAGCTAGCCAAGGTAGAAAGCCACTTCACGCGATCTCCCCAAGAGAACCTCCGCCAAACAAGTCGACTATAGAGTACACAATGGTATCTCTCTTAAACAACGCGCCCCAATTTGTCGCTGCGGAATCTACGAACAGAACGGGTGAACCTGGCACGAAATAGACAGACTAGGACCAGAAAAACACCAATAGACCCAGAACACCCAGAAACACTCGAGATGCAAGTAGACTTAGGCTAGACTATGATCAGAATGGGACAGAACAGAACAAAACATGAGAATAGACTACGACTAGACCAGAATAAACTCAAAACCTAGAGCAGAATCAGAATCGGCACAGGACAGGACAGGACGAACAGGAAACATGGGAATGAGGATCCTTAAACCTCAGACCGTAGACCAGGAATGGACAGGACAGGGACAGAACATGAGAAATAGACTAGACTAGATCAAATAAACACTAAAACTAAGAGCAGATCAGAATGGACAGGACAGGGACAGAACCAGAACCATCGAGGAATAGCACACTAGACTACGACACGTCAAGACCAGCAATGGACTCAGGGAACAGACAGAACAGAACCACGACATGGGATAGACTAAACTAGACTAGACCAGACATGGACAGCGACAGGAGCAGAACATAGAGAACTGACTAATAGAACAGATCATTAATAGACGAAATAAACAGAACATAAACACAGGAATGACTTCAACGTAAAACTAGACTAGAATTGGGACAGGACACGGACAGAACATCGGGAATGGACGAGACCTACACTAAGACCAGGAATAGGACAGAATAAAACAGAACATAGGGAATTAAAAACTCAGACTAGACCAGACATGGTCAGGAAAAGAGCAGAGCAGGAGCAGAACAGAACAGGAGCCATGAGAAATAGACTAGGCACGCCGGACTAGACCAGGACAAGGAACAGGAACAGAGCAGAAATATGGAATAGACCCTACGTAGGCTCTCAGACTAGTTCCCCAGAAGGATAAGACAGGACAGAATGATAACTTTATTGTCACTTTAAAATCACAACTAACTTGGCATACCTCTCAACATGAATCTCTCCAATTGCATGCAGCTCTCAAAAGCAGTCACCACCCCCCCATACAACACTACTACAACCATGGACACCTAATAATGATATTAATTATCTAATCTACAAAATTGTGTGTCACACCCCACCATTATATGACACACAGAACAACAGAGGGTCCAGTTTTGGAGGTTTACATGTACATGGTGAGGAAAAGAATTATTTTTTAATGGTTTAATGAACCTTCCAGAATGGACCATGGCTTTTCCTTCCTCCATCACCTTCCACAAGTTTGCTGGGCTGGGAAATTTCAGGGAGTTCGAAGCTCGTCTCCCATAGGCTTAAAGTGGCCATAAGGTGGCGAGACCCCTGGAAAATAGCGGATTCTCTTGTTTGAGCGCTGGGCGGTTGGACTAGAAGACCTCAGGTTGGACGGTAGGAAGCCTTCTCCTTCCCAACTCTGTTATCTCCTGCCTTGACCAGCTTACCCAACGTTATGCACTACTGTTAACCAAAAGGGGATTACCAGGATCAGACCTTCTCCACAGATGTTTGCTTAAAATCACATCTTAAAGACATTTCCGGGAATGCTTCAGGATTAGCTAAGGTCTGATCCCTCCGTGCACTTAAAACATTCTTAATGACCGTCAACATATTTAATGCAGAGCGCTTAAAGTCCCCCAGCCCCATTAGTCCAAGAAAAGCTGGAAGCATGGGGGGAGGGGGGTTTTTTTAAAACCAACTCATTTAGTTATGGCACCTTGATTCTGAAACTGGCCTAACCGCTAAGAAGGAAAGGACCTTTTACAATCAATGGCCCTCAATTCCAATTTCTCCAGCCTGGCGCATCCATGCTTCAAGACCTTACGGACAGAACTTCCAACAAGGACCCTCAAAGTCCTCACGGAGCTGAGACCCTAGAACAGGACACCCAGTACAGGCTTTCCCCACAGAACAAGAAGGGTGCATGACAGATAAGGCAGCGTCCCTGTATGGGAGAATCCTTACGACGTGCCTCTACCTGAGGCCTCCACCACCCCTCAGAGTTGCTTTTCTCTCGGCGCAACATGTTTTATTATACTGACCACCACGTCAACCCTCAAGTGTCTGAGACGGGCAAGAGCCCAGAGGCGCAAGCGACGAGAACGAGAAGAAGAGGCCGAAGCACCAAAAACACACCCAAGACCCGGGACAATCTGGCCGGTCCTTCGGCGTGCTCTCAATGCCAGCTTGGTTGTTTCCTTGGCCGGGACGCTTCTCATAACCCAACTAGACTTAACCGATCATCAACGGTGACCTAGCAACGAGGCGCAGTGGGATTTTGGCTGGGAGGGAGGAGGAGGCAGAGAGAGGAGGACTGTGGGCTTTATTTGGTGCCTCTCTGGCTGTTCTCTCTTGCAGACCGTTTCACTTACCCCACTAGGTAATATCCACACTCGAGTGCTTACGAACGGGAAAGGGTGTATGTACCTCGTTCTAAGCACTGAATGGTCGTACGCACAGTATTGGGCTGATGAAAACTTCTTGGCCAAGCAAACAAACCGAGGCTCAGCCCTAAAGGACCTCCTACAGCTCTCCTTCCTCCTTTCTTTCCTCCCTACTCCCCCACCCCAACAAGGACCCTGATTTCACCCCTCGAGCTTACCAAATATTTCTCCTTCATCATAAACTTGTTTATCACCAACATCTCAATTCTACCTGAAGCCCTATTACAAACGCAAACTCCTACAATCACAACCACCAAACCTATTCTGGAAGGCGTAGGGCCATTACCTCACACCATTCTGCAGCAAATGCATATCTGGATCCAGATCAACCTCTTTCAGACATGTTCCATGACATACCTTGCCTTATAAAATAACAAATTAAATAATGTCATTTTAGTTCGCCACGCCCTCGTCCGCAAGATCGTTGCAGTAATGCTCAAGGGTGAAAGGGAGCTATCCCAAGGCGAAGCGAGATATAGCACCCATCTCCTAAGGAGCTTTCATGAGGCCCTCTTGCTGTTGACCAAGGCTGGGAGAAGAGAAGGCTTGGCCTTGGTGGGCTGTTGCCTCACGAAAGAAAGAACGATGAGAGTTAATATCAAAGGAGAGAGAAGCAACCAATTAGAAACGCACAACCATGAAGGCAGAAAAACCCTGACAGTGGAGAATTAACCGGATGGAATGAGTTGCCTCAGCAGCTTTCCTGCATGCTCCCATCATTGGAGCGTTTGCAAGAAAAGACTGGAAGAAAAACCCAGTTATGGTTCGTACTTGTGACAAGGAGCCTAGAGTTTTTCTGACGCTGAGAAAGGGATAGGGACTAGCTGCCACGGGGTCATGACACAACCCAGTCGAGCCAGGCGACCACTGGTGGTCCGTGAGAAATTTTCTAGTCCGCAGACAAATCCGCCCCCCCCCCCAAAGCAATTATCCAGGCTGTGTGGCGAACACACAAAGGACTGCACCAACCCACAAATGGCCCCACAGGAACCACAAGGCTTGCATCACTTGCATTGAACAACATGAGGTAGTGAGAGGGAGGGGGGGGAAAGGGTGGAAGGGGACGAAAAGAAAACGGTACTTTGACCCCCACTGCTGGCGCCCTGCGCCTGGGGCCCTGGCCACCGGGCTGGCTTCTTGTCCGCCTCTTTCTTTTCTTCTGGGCTTTTGCGCTGACGCTAGAAGCAGCACAAGATATATTTCCTTCTCTCCTCCACATTCTGATCAGAAGAAATGAGTCTTTGGGACCCTGCAGGACCTCCTTGCTTCCAAAGAGGCTGCGCCCAGCAAAACTCGTTTCTGGCAGAGTTTGGGGGAAAGAAAGAAAGGATTTTGCAAGCTTCTGCTGCTTTTCTTGCATTGAAGCAAAGTCATCTCTTCTCTCTTTACTCCCTGCATCGAGAACGGTAAATTGGGACGGTTATCGATGGTAGACTCCCAGAAATATAAAGAACGACATTGATCAATAGGACAAATGGCCGGTTGGGCGATTTTTCCTGCAAGATTCTTGTTGGGGGTTTTCCAGGGGTCTATCGGTCATGCGTTTGGCTATGTATTAATATAATGAGTTTGTTGGTCCCTGAAATCAAAGAGGTTGAAACAAGAACCTTAGACTAGAAGACCTCCACATGAGTCCATTTCCCTATCTAATTAATTCTGTATACCCCAAATTCGATCTATGCAACCAGAACAAAGCAAACTCGTTGGCTTGACTCCTGTTACTGGATTGTTCTCGAAACAAGGGAACCGGGAACAACCATAGTTGATTTAAGGTATCTTCTGCCTCTTGAACTGGGGGGGGGGGGCGGGGGCCTGGACTAGAGACCTCCAAGGCCCCATCTCCCAACTGTGGCTCAAAAGTACAATGACAAGAGACACCTGGTATCCTCATTGTCTCACCCGGGGGTAGTCACTTCAAGGCAAGCCTCGTGCACACACAGGATAGCAAGCCATATCAATGAACCATACCTCATCTCAGATAACAAGGAGACACGGCTGCAATTCAGCTTCCCAGATCCACGTTCTTCAAATAAATTGCAGGACACACAACACCACCAACATCACACCACACACACACACAACCCTCACTACTGCTCTTGAATACGACAGGGCCTTTTCTGGGACAACTGTCCAATGTTAGTTTCATTGTGGAAATATTCACAGAAAGGGCATTAGACTACCCCAAAGAGGCGTTTTTCCAAGAGGCAAACTGGACTTTCTGATTTTCTCTTAGATAAGGCATTTACCCTTCTCATACCAACGAAGCTTACTTCAGTTCTGACTATGGAAGAGAAGCTCTGGAGGAGAAGCAAACATCATTTCCAGAAAAACAATGAAAGTCCAGTTTCCTCTTGAAAATCACCTTTGGATGTTCTGATCAGGAGGCTTCCCAAGATTTCATGAAGCCGACTCCTCATCCACGAGATAAAAACCCCTGTTTATTACAGCGTCGAACCAGGTGAATTCCTTCTCACAGCAAAGTCCCCAGCAAACACAAGCCTTTCAAGAGATTTCACAACTACCAGGACCATTGATCAGGGCTGGGAGAGTTGGCCAGTTCCATAAGACTTCCAAACTGCCCGCTCAACTGTAAGCATAGACTCACGCAATTAATTGGCAAGGAGTCGGGCAACAGAAGTCTTCAACCTAATGAACATGAAACTAATTGTCTTCCTCCAAACCCACACATCGGGCCGTTGTTTCGCATCACTTCTTTTATCTCCTCTCGTAGCAGCCACTTTCACCGTCCCACCCTGAGCCTTTACTCGCAAGGGTCAACCTTTGCTTCCTTAGCGATTTCCTTCTTCTGACAGCTCTGTGCTATGCGCACCACGGGAACGACGCTCAGCTGTTCTTATGCCTCCACTGATTCTCTGACTCCGAAGGCAGCTGATAAACTTTGTCGACAGCCCTGGGCCCCCTCTCTGTCTCTGACGCAGAGCCCCGTCGACAGAGCCTTGTCCTCAGACTCTGCAGGGCTGGCCCAACGGTTCCTACCCCAACCTCCTCACTGTCCAAATTGCTGCCAAGTTTTGCTGGCCACTGGTCGCGGCCCGACAAACAGTGAACCTGGATGATGGAGATCATCCATAGGATAAAGCATGGGCTACTTTAGAAGAAGTCAGAAAAAAGCAAAGACAGGACATTGTCCAGGACCTTCTACCAGGTCTCCGAGTTTATGTGTGCATGCATCACCAAACAAGGCAAAGATGAAGGATAGAGGGATCAGCCAAGTCCTCCCACCCACCCACTCAAGAGGACAGGAACATACAAGACTGACCATTCAGTGGGTGGAATTTCAAATATTTTTGACATCTGAGCTGTCTAGTGGAGTGTCGGCTTAGTCCTGATGGTGTGGCTTAGTGTCATGGGAGTGGTTGGGCATGGATTAGTATGTCAAATATTATAAATATTTATGTGTAAATCATTGAATTTTTTAATGTAAAAAAAGCAACTTTTACCCAAAATCAGGCAAAGCAGGTGGCCAGATTGAGGAATCAACCAGACTGACTCAGAGATCTCTTTCTGCCATTGGCTACCTAAGTATGTCCCATAAAATTTGCTCTGCAAGAGCCAAACTTACACAAATTACAACTCACAACCTACCTATGATGTAAATATTGATCTTTTTCTATATAATAAAAAACAGGGAAACTTTTAAACCCCCAAATCACGGCAAAAGTAGGCCAGGCAGATTGAGTGTGGTCTCACAGGATCCACAGATTCACTCAGGATCTGTGTTCTCTGCCATCTGACTACTGAGTGCCATGCACTGAAAATAAGGAGCTTCAGGCTCAGCTCTCTCTTTAGTTAGCTAGAAGCGAGAAATTCAACCACATTTCCTGCTTTGAAAGCTCATCTAAATCTCCCAGCACAAAGAACAGCTTGATGGTTTGGGATAAAAAAAAAAGGAAAAATAGCAACTTAGCACGGCGAACGTTGATGGTCACGTGTCGATCGGCCATGTAAGCTGTGAGTGGGCAGGGCAGGCGCCAGGACCAGCCAGCGTGGCATCGATCTTTGCAAGATTCATCCACAGTAGAATACCCACCCCTGGTAGAGAGGTGCATTTTGCCCGATGCACTCTGGCTACCAAACACATTCATAGCAAAGAAGAAACTTCAGCACCAATAGCCATACTACGATCAGACCCACACAACAGAGTTCTCAAGTTGGTGGGTGAGCACTAAGTGTTATGCAAATCCCTTTCATCGGCCTTCCTGCTTTTATTCAAACCTCACTGGTGTGGCAACAAAGGACAAGCCAAGGAGCTCCTGGCAAGTGGGCTTGGACCAACCAGAGCAAACTGCTCATTCAGAAACCGGGGAGGCCCTGAAGGGGGTAACCAGTTCTTTATTAGAAACCAGGCCAAACGGTCAGCATCTCCAACCCCTTAGGCCTGATCGTGGCGGAGAAATCTAAGGAGAGGTATCACCCTCGGTTGCCCCCCTCAATTTGCGAAAGCACAAACCACACAAACGTGGTTAGACAATGAAAATTTCTACTTCGAACCACCATCCCCCCCAACCACGGTTAGAAATGTCTTCTGACACCTAGGATTAGCAACATCCGCCAGCCAAAAACCAAGGGCCCGGTGGTTCAGCTCATGGCCTTGGGCTCCTGCGTGTGGAAAGGCGTGGTGGGGGGGAGGAGCTACCGAAGGGGCAGATGGATGAGAGGCCACCAGGAGATCGCGCCAGTCTGGACTGGGCAGAAGACCCCCCCTTCTCCCCCCCCACCCTTGTGCTGCTGCTAATGGGGATGCAGGAGAGAGGCTCAGCCCCATTGGCTGGAGAGTGGCCGCTGGTATGAGGGAGGCCCCCAGCAGGGTTTCCTGGTGGTCTCCCCTCCAGAATTTATTTATTTAAATGTATTGGCCACCTACCTCACCACATGATGGATGGATGGACAGACAGACCTACCTACCTATTATCTATTATCTATGTATGTGTTTCAACTCTATCTATCTATCTATGAATGAACAATAGAATGATATATAAATTTCCGGTATCTCCAACACTGGAAGTTTTTAAGAAGAGATTGGACAACCATTTGTTTGAAATGGTATAGGTTCTCCAACTTGAGCAGGGGGCTGGACTAGAAGATCTCCAAGGCCCCTTCCAACTATTCTATTCTTCCTCGACCTCATCCCTATCCCCCCTCTCTCTCTCCCTCCCTCCATCTCTCTCTCCCCCTCTCTAGATAGTTAGATAGGTAGATAGATAGATAGATAGATAGATAGATAGATAGATAGATAGATAGATAGATAGATAGATGATAAGGAAAGAGAGAGAGTTGATATATGATAGGGAGAGAGAGGTAAATGACAGATGATAGGTAAATAGATAATAGATTATTTGGATGGATGATAGGTAGACAGAGTTGATTATGATAGGGAGAGAGAGAGATGATAGAGATGATAGGTAGATAGATAGGAGATAGATAGATAGATAGATAGATAGATAGATAGATAGATAGATAGATAGATAGATGATAGGTAGATAGATAGGAGATAGATAGATAGATAGACAGACAGACCTTGGAGGTCTTCCAATCCAACCCCCTGCTTGAGGAAGAGACATCCCCCCTCCCAAACAATCCAAGCGCCCACTAGGGCTGAGCCTTCCTTAGCAGGCTTGGATCTCTCCAGTTGGCTATTGGTGGGCTGGAGGGACCCTGGGGAAATGTGACTGACTTTGGGCTGGAGGGAGCTGAGGTTTGCAAAACACACCTGCAGGGATTGGGCCCGTGTGCTGAGGCCGGACTCACAAGTGTGTGCGAAGCACCGAAGGATCTCCTGCAGGAACTTATGAGTAGTCACTGGTTTACTAAGAGTTCTTAGAACACTCTGGTGTAATCAGTACAAAATATTTTATTGGAATACCCCAAATCTCTGTTGAAGTAATGCATAGGGTTTCATCCTTTGACTAGTTGACTTTATGTTCTTCTTGGCAATTCTGAAATATGGGTGAAACCCTTATTTATATTTAGCAGATGTAAGTTTTTGGAACGTTCTTAAATAATACTGGTATAATTATACCTTTTCTTTCCGTGAAAGTATCATTAGAAAACCCTTTTTCCCCTTTTCAAGCAATTCCATTTTAGCTGATTATACATTGGTTGATCCCTTGGCAAGCATGATTTAATTGCTCTGTCTGTTTTTCCTCTAGCAGGGAGTGAAGCAGCCTGCAAACAGCCTCTTGTAAACATACCAGCCATTGTTGGGTGTGTGTTGGCAACTTACACTGCTTTGCTTCTCCTCTCTTTCTGTCAGCATTTCCCTGGGTCAGGAGCTCCTCTGTTCTTCATGGTTCTCTGCTTCCTGTCTTCAGGCCAACTTGGAATTCCTGGGTTTGGAGCAGTTGTTCTTAAGAGATCCTTTCCCCTTCGGACGAGCTGTTCAGATTCTTGGGTTGAATAGCTTGAAGAGACTCCAAAGAGCAGTGGCTGAGGTTATAGGCATGCTGACAGCAGCAAGAACACTCTATGCCCAAAAATGGAAGGACACTTTGATTCCCACAATGGACAAATGGCTGCAAAATCTGATGGAGTTAGCAGAGAGGGCAAAAATTGACTGTTTTGATTAAAGAAAAGAAGAACACACTTTGGGTTTTATTTGGTAACTGCTCCTGGTCTTTGTGCTTGAGATGGAAAAAAAATGAAACTTTGGTTTTGTTGATGAGATTGGTCAATTGTTACGGAAATGACTAGTATATATTATTATGCCAAAGTAAAAAGTTGAGGCTGTATATTATTACCCTAGTCTACTGCGCCGAAAAGAATAAAAAGTCAAGCTTTCCTTTTTCTTTCCCTTTCCCTTACTCTTCTTTTCCTTCTCTTTTCCTTTTTTCCCATTATTCTCATTTTCCTTTGCATTTCTGTATTTTATATTTGATAAGCTAATAAAAACAATTAAAAACCAAAGGGCAGTGGCTGGTTTTCCCTCCACCCATTTCCCCTCCTCCCCAGCAGAATGGTCCTGGGGAAAAGGTGTGAGGGAAAGTTGATTTGGTGGAGAGCTACAATTCCAATGGGTTGTGTCCCAAGGCTCTGTGTGTGTGGGGAACTGGCCTGTAGAACAGCAATAGCTGTCAGCCCGACATGCCAGTGATGTGGCAATTGGAGTGGTGTTGTTGCAACTGAACAAAGCCAGTACCTTACAACCATGCGCCGATGCCTCCTGAAAGTTGACCGAGGCAGAGCGCAAATGGGCCATCGGAAGGCTGAGTCAACCTTGAGCCGGTCAGGATCGAACTGCTGGCAGTGGGCAGAATTAACCTGCAGTACTGTACTCTGACCACTGTGCCACCAGGGCTTCTATCGCTGCATGAGATAGAAGAGGCAACAGTTTTGGTGCGCGTGCTGTTTGTGGTACAGGAGACCCATGTTTGTTTCTGGTGCAGGCATGCTTTCTTGGTCCCTTAAGTGCAGGCACTCCCCGACTTGCAACCATTCTTTTAGGAACTGAAGTTGCAGTGGCACTGAAAAAAGTGACGCATGGCCGTTCCCCCATGCTTACAGTCGCCACAGCACCTCCACCCACGGTCACGTGATCACTATTCAGGGCTTGGCAACTGGCTCATACTTACAACGGTCACAGGGTCCCGGGATCATGTGACTTGTTTTGTGACCTTCTGAGAAGCAAAGACAGTGGGGAAGGCCAGGTTCACTTAACGGCCGTGTGACTCACTTCAACAACTGCAGTGATTCACTTAGTAACTGTGGCCAAAAAATTGGTAAAGCGGGTCAAAACCCATTTAATGACTGTCTTGCTTAGCCATTGATATTTTGGGCTCCATTGTGGTTGTAAGCCGAAGACTACCTCTATATAATAATCTCTTTTGCTGTTTGTGATTTGGCCGTATCCAGGCTGCAAAGTGGGCTTTTTACTCAGGGTGGCATCGTGCCCCTCTCCCTCCCTTTGCCCACCTCTGTCCCAGGCAGAAACTGAGGTGCCAGCTGCCTTCCAGTCCTCCGCTGGAGGCAGGAAGGTTATTATTCGGGCATTACAGGGAGTTGTGTTACAAGGGAGTCTCGGTGGCACAGTGGTTAGAGTGCAGCACCGCAAGCTACTTCTGCTGCAGCCAGCTGCCTACAATTTGGCAGTTCAAATCCCACCAGGCTCAAGGTTGACTCAATCTTCTATCCTTCCGAGGTGGTGCTTGCTTCCTTCCTTCCCTCCCTCCTTTCTTCCTCCCCCCCCTTCTTTCCTTCCGTGCTTCTAAAGGTTGACTCAGCCTTCCATCCTTCCAAGGTCTATAAAATGAGGACCCAGATTATTGGGGGCAAGAGGCTGACTCTGTAAACCTCTTAGAACGCACTGGGAAGCAGCATATAAGTCTAAGTGCTATTGCTTTCCTTTCTTTCTCTCCCCTCTTTCTTCCTCCTTCCTTCCTTCCTTCCTTCCTTCCTTCCTTCCTTGCTTGCTTCTAAAGGTTGACTCAGCGGTCTGTCCCTCCAAGAACGGTAAAATGAGGACCCAGATTGTTGGGGGCAATATGTGGACTCTGTAAACTGCTTAGAGGGGGCGGTAAAGCACTATAAAGCAGTATATAAGGTATTATTGCTATTATCGCCCAGAGTTTTTCAAGGTGTTAAAACTGGAAACGGGAATGATCTTTGGCCTTGCGGGCCTGCCTTTTCAGCTTTCTCTGACCTGGTTTTGCCCAGAAGTTTTGCATGTTCCCAATTTGCTCTTCCATGTGTTGGAGACGGGCGGGCCCCGGAAGCTTAACTAACCCAGCCCGCAGGAGCTACTCCCAGAATGACCTGCGTTATGTTGGTTTTCGTTTTCTCCCTTTGAAGGTAGCTTGTCTCCAGTTCACTACTTTAGCCTGCCACTTTATTTATGACATTTTTTTTTTTTTAAAGTAGCTTTTTCCCCTGAGGAGTAAGTTGCAGAGTTCTCCCCTCCGCTTATCTCTAGGGCAGCTCTTCCTCGCAGGTTGTTTCCAGGTGCTTAGGCAGAATTTAACAGCCAAACCCGAAACCTTAGATCTTTTCTTCGCCAACCGGTTCCTTCCACTTGGCAAATTTAGTTAGGAGCGGTTCAGGTCTGGGCCGCTGTGCAGAACGCCTTACCTTAAGGAGGTGTTCCTGACACCCGGAGGCTGTGGTTCCCCCCCCTCCCCCTCACAGGTGTCCTCATTCTACCTCTGCCAAGAACGATGGGAGGGGCTTAGACCAGGTAACTGAAGACAGAAACAAGCAAAGGAAGCACCTTTTTGGAGGCAGGAGGGCCTGGCTGTGTCTAGATTTCGCAGGAGGCAAATATGAGGCTGCTGGCTTGGAACATAACCAATATTTATTATTTAACCAATTAAGCTTTACTAGACAGCCAGGTTTATGTGGGCTGGTAAAGCTGTCACGCAGGGCTTGTGGACTTCAGTTCCCAGAATTCCCCAGCCAGCAAGGCTGGCTGGGGAATTCTGGGAGTTGAAGTCCACAAGTTTTAAAGTTGCCAGGCTTGGAGAGCCCTGCTGTAATGGTATGTGGGGATGATCTTGGGAATGGCCAGATAAAGAGAATTCATAGCCCACAGCTGCATAATGGATAGAGGAAGAAAAGTAGAACAAAATAACAGTTGAAGGGGACCTTGGAGGTCTTCTAGTCCAACCTTCTGCTCAAGATGAGACCTGACACCACTTCACACAAATGGTTGCCTCATCTTTTCTGAAGCTCAGAAGGGATGTTTCCTAATTTCTCAGGAGTCCCCTGGGAAAAAAGATGAGTAGAATATTTGTACTTTCATACTTGCCAGGTTTCTTTTACTATATCCCGGGGGTCTCCAAACATGCCCCCTGTAAGAGTTGCGGATTTCAGCTCTCAGAATTCGTCAAGTCAGCCGTGAGGCCAACCGTGCTGGCTGGGGAATTCTGGGAGTTGAAGTCCACAAATCTTTAAGGTGGGCCTCGTTTGGAGATCCCTGCTATAGTCTTACAATAAAGTAATGCCAGCTACTTGGGAAGGCTGACCCAAACAGGCTCTCTCACTTGTCAATGGGTGGATGGATGCCCAGAGAAGAGGTCTGACATGTTGCATATTCAGGGGTGGGATTCAACCTGATCGGACTGGTGCTATAGAACCGGTTATGATTCTGCCCAGTTCAGAGAACTGGCAAATTGCGCCACTGGCTGGCCCCTCCCCTCCCCTCCCCATCCACTCACTCCTCACATGGTATGAACGCCATCAAACTTGGCTGCTAAGTTGCTATTTTTCCTCCCCCCCCCAACCACCAGCTGTTCTGCTGTGCCAGGAGATTTAGATTAACTAGAAAGCAGAAAATGGCTGGATTTCTTGCTTTCTAGCTAATTCAAAAGCAGGGCTGAATCTTCCTCAGGGCTGAAACTTCTATTTTTCAGTGCAGACTCAGCAGATAGCAGATAGATAGATCTCTGAGTGAATCTGTGATTCTGTGAGCAACTCAATCTGCCTGCCTGCTTTGCCTGATTTTGGGTAAAAGTTCTTTTTTAATTTAAAAAAAAATTATATACATGGTGTGTTGTGAGTTAATTTTGTGAGTTTGCTTGCTAACAAATTTTATGTTTGCTTTCAAGCAAATTTTATGTGACAGACTCAGGTAGCAGATTGCAGAAAGATTGATCTCTAAGTGAATCTGTGATTCTGTGAGCAACTCAATCTGCCTACCTGCTTTGCCTGATTTTGGGTAAAAGTTACTCTTTTTAAAATAAAAATAAATAAATATTTACATAAATATTTGCAATATTTACATGCAAGCCATGCCCAGACAGTCATGTGACCACTAAGCCACACCCACAAATTAGGCCACACCCACAGAACACTACCTCTTAAGGCTTCCTTAACAGTTAAGAAATTTGAATGCCACCCCTGTGCATATTGTGCCACTTTGGGTCTTTTCTGAAGAAGAGATGGAGGGGCGGGGGGTTCAAACCAAGCTATGTTTTTGATGCAGAAGAGACCAGAGGCCTCGCCCCGAAAAATGCTTGCTTTGAATGGGGGGACTTGCTAATTCTTCAGAAGGCAATCTCAGGGTTCAAAAGGATCTGGATAAACCTGAACGTTGGACTCTAGCTAAGAAAACACTGCTCAGTGGGCAGAAATGCAGGGAACTGCACTTAGCGATAAGGAGAACACCATGTACAGGAACAAGGCAGGTAAGCACCTGGCTCAGCAGTAGTACAGGTAATCCTCAGTCATGGAATCCCAAAGGTGCTTCTTCAGCAGGCAATTGAGCTTCCTTGTTTTTGATTTGAAGACCTTTTGCTTCTCATCCAAGGAGCTTCTTCAGCTCTGACTGGATGGTGTGGAATGGAAAGATTGATATTCCTTGCAGACAGCTGGTCATTTCAGTTCATTTGCACTGCATCCAGGTGACCTTAACGGCCCTCTAAAAGGATGCAAACGACCAGCTGTCTGCAAGGAGCATCAATCCTCCCATTCCCCACCATCCAATCAGAGCTGAAGAAGCTTCTGGGATGAGAAGCGAAAGGTCTTCAAAGAAAAACCAGAAAGTCCAGTTGCCTCTTGGAAAAAAAAAAAAAAAACACCTTTGGGACANTGGAAAAAAAAAAAAAAAAGAACACCTTTGAGTCAACCACGACCCGGAGGGCGGAGAATCTCCGTAGACAATAATTGAGGTGGGAATTTCTGTTGCAAAGGTCTTAGTGTTCAAGGCACCAGGCTAAACTCAGAGAAAGTGGGAGTTCTAGTTTTGCCTTTTCTCTTTCTCTCCCTCCCTCCCTCCCTCCCTCCCTCGCTTGTGTGGACCACCTGTCCTAGGATAAGAAGGAGCCCCCTGCCCCCCCCCCAGCCTGCAAGCCCAGTAAATATTGGTTTCTTCTTGCAGAGTAGAAAGTGCTCGCTCTCTCTCTCTTTCGCTGGCTGGGTTGCTCCAGCTCTGGCCAAATTCTTCGCATTCCTAATTCCAGGAAGAGCCGGGGAGTTCCTGCATAGCGCATTTCACCTGAGGCAGGTTGTGTGGGTGGGTGGGTGCCCTGGCACTGCGTGGGGCAGCAGGAATGCTGACAGGTTGGTTGGGAGAGGAGGAGGGCAGCCTCCGTGGCTTTTCTATGGTTGCTAAATCCAGGGTTTGTGAAGCGGAAGGGCTCCTGGGCATTGGTCCCTTGGCTTCTGAAGGAGACCCAGGCCGGCAAGGAGCAACAGAGGGAGAGCACAGAGGTAGGACTCATTTTGGAGGGGGGGGGGCTTTCTTGCATTTGAAGGTCCCAATGGTTGTTCTCTGGCCCTGGAACTCCTGTTGCAAAACCAGTCCAGTGAGGTTGGCTTGGGCTAATCGTCAAAACGGGAGATCTGGTTGAGAGCTTCTTGGTTTGCCAGCTGTTTCTCAGGCCTGACTGCGTCACCAGCAATCCTGAGGTTGGGAGTGCTCCCCTGCAGTGACTGGGGGGCCAAGGGTGGTCTGGGGCCTTCATACTTGCAGTGGCTTCNAGTGCTCCCCTGCAGTGACTGGGGGGCCAAGAGTGGTCTGGGGCCTTCATACTTGCAGTGGCTTCATGGATATAATGAATGCAATTCCCCAACTAGGGAACGCCGCCAATACTGGAAGGGAGTGGGGTTCATGGAGAGGAGGAGGAGGACTGGAACTGTAGGGTCCTTGGTGCTCTCTGTGCTTGGTGGTTTTCTTGCAGATGTTTCATTGTTTCATTACCCGACTAGGTAACTTCATCAGTGCTGGGCGGGAGTGGGATTTGCAGGGAGGAGGAGAACTGTAGGGTCTTTGGTGCTCTCTCAGGTTGGTGGTTTTCTTGCGGACGTTTCATGACCCACCTAGGTCACATTATCAGTGCTAGCTTGGGTAATGAAATGTATGCAGCTATCAAGCTTAGAGAGCATCGAGGACCTCACAATTTTCTTCTTCCTCCTCCTTCCCTCCTCCTCCTCCACTCCCCAACCTTGTCCCCTTCTAGCACTGACGTCTTCTCCTACTTGGGTAATGAAACGTCTGCAAGAAACCCACCAAGCTCAGAGATGGCCAAGGACCCCTTGAATGCAAGTTTGATTGCATTCTCATTGATTTGTGAACCTGGAGAAGAATACAGAAATGGGGTGTCTCAGTTTAATTTAACCCTACAGTGGTCACAACCATAATTTGTTCCATAACTTAGGTGATTTCGTCTTCTAATGTTTCATCTTCGGGAATTCCTGGGTCAGGGGTCCTGTTTGATCACCATCCGAGTATGTGTTTGTGACCAGATTAAAAAAAATTGCCAATTTTTTGGTCAGAACCTGATTTGTTTGTGTGGTCAGGAGCGTTCATGACCAGAAGTTCTACTGTATCTGCCTCATTGTTTCTGGAAGCTCTCAATATTGGCAAAATAGTGTTAGAAACATGCCCCACTGTTTCCCCAGCATCCAGGTAATTGGTATTGCATATACTCATTGTTATGCATGTGGTGTTTTAGGAAATTGTGCAGCAGCATCAATTTGTTTGGGTTTTTCTGGTAGCAAAACTCAGGTTTGTAACTTGCACAAATTGTGCAATTGTCTTCTGTTTGCATATAAAAGTTATTTGTTTGCTTTTTTTAGTCCACAAAAAGCTCCAGGAGCTATGCAGAGTGCTGATCCCACCCTTTGTCTGCTGTGATTAGAAATCCCTCATTGAATTTTCCCCTCTTTGCTCATGTGGAAGATTTTATCAGGAACTTTTCCAGTAAGCTGATTATGCGGCAACCAAGTACGATGACATTTTTAAAACTGGAACTCTAGGATTGCTCGGTGTGGAATTCCTGTGGTAGCTCTACAGTTTAGCTTGGTCAGGTTTAATTGTTGTAGCTTGCTTTAATTACAGGTTAAGGAATCCTAGTTTTATCGCGGTTGGACTAAGAGTGGTCTGGTGTGCAATCAGTGTGTTAAACCCCAGCTAGATGGTGGTCACTGGAGAAAGAAAGGGGAACTTTTACATCCTCCTGAGCCCTTGTGCCCCAAGTGAGTCTGCCCAGATTTTGGTGGCCAGTTGGTGAGGTGGTAGATATGTAGATTGTGCTGGCTAGGATTTATGTGCTGGCATCCTGGCTCTTGAGAGATACAGGGTGAAGTGAGAAAGCAGGGCAGGCCTCCGGTTTCTGGAACTTGAAGCAATATTTATTTGTACTGATTTTAAATGTATATAGGCCACCTTTAACAGGAACTCCCCAGCCATGCAGCAGGTAGTCCTTGATTTATAACCATTCATTTAGTGTCCCAAAGGAGCTTTTTCCAAGAGGCAACTGGACTTTTTGTTTTTTCTTTTGAAGACATTTCACTTCTCATCCAAGAAGCTTCTTCAGCTCTGACTGGATGGTGGGGAACGGAAGGATTGATCCTCCTTGCAGGCAGCTGGTCGTTTGCATCCTTTTTAGAGAGTCATGAGGTCACTTGGTGGATTATCTGTGTCGCCAGGGTCCCCAAAATGGTGCAAATGGTATAATCTGCTATAATAATCTTATAATCTATAATAATCCTATAATCTGCATTTTTTTCCTCTGGAGTTTCAGCTACACAATTTGGGATGAACACCCTTGGAATGGTGTGGGAGTAGGAACAGATTTTCAGAGAAAAAATTGCAGACTACAGGAACCATTTGTGCCACTCAGGTGATTCTGGAGACACAGATAAACCTCCAGGTGGCCTCAGCGACTCTCTAAAAAGGATGCAAATGACCGGCTGTGTCTGCAAGGGAGTATTAATCCTTCCATTCCCCGCCATCCAGTCAGAGCTGAAAAAGCTTCTTGGATGAGAAGTGAAATGTCTTCAAAAGGAAAACCCAGAAAGTCCAGTTGTCTCTTGGGAAAGAAAGGCACAATAACAACAGCACTGAAAAAAAGGAACCTATGACCTTTTCTTTCCATGCTTACGACTGTTGCAGCATCACATGATCAACATTTTGCAGCATCACATGATCAACATTTGGACACTTGGCAACTGACTCATATTTATGACGGACAGAGTGTCCTGGGGGTTACGTGATCCTCTTTTGAGACAAGCGAAAACAATGGGGGAGCCAGGTTCACTTAACAACGGTGGCAAGAAAGATGGGAATGGGGTCAAAGCTCACTTAACGTACGTTTTGCTTAGTAAGATAAATATGGGGCTTCTTGTGGTCGTATGTCAAGGACTTCCTGTATTTCCCCCCCCCCGTCAACATTCGACTTGGAAAGGCTTTAGCGGGATTTGTGATTGTTGCAAAGTTGTCCTTCCAGAACATGCAGCGCAGAGGCAAACCGTGTATTTTCCTAGCCTGTTTAGTAGGGACTGAAATTGCTTTGGGCCTTTTCTCCAGTTTTTAAAGCAGCTTTTCTCAGTGTTGCTTTCTCTGGGAAAGAGTCTTGCTTGGTTGGATGCCTTTTGGCAGGAAATTGGTGTGCAAGGGTATGGAGCAGCCTGGGACCCAAGAGGTGGCTTGGATGAAAAGCATCCTTTCTGAGAAGTCATTTCAGTCCTGGAGGAAAATTTGCTGAAGGAACCCAAATTCAGATGGAGTTTGACCAGCAGGAATGCTTGGGAATTCTGAGATTCTTCTGAATTGGTCCAGAAAAGTTTTGGTTCAGGTCAGGGGTAGGCAATTACGGCGACTTTATAACCTCAACTCCCAGAATTCCTGAGCCAACTCTGTGGGCTAAAACATCTGAGGAACAGTTGCCGGAATTGGGTATGTCTGGTTTAATGAAAAGAAGGACTGGTGGGGACAGGATATCAGTCTTCCAATATCTGAGGGGTTTCTATAAAGATGAGGAGGTCAACCCTCCAAAGCACCAGAGGGCAGGGCAAGAAGCAGTGGGTGGAAACTCCTCGAGGAGAGAAGCTATTTAGAATTAAGGAGACACTTCCTAACAGTGAGGACAATTAATCGGTGGAACAGCTTGCCTCCAGAAATTGTGGGTGCTCCATCACTGGAGGTTTCTAAGAAGAGACTGGACAGCCACTGGTCTGGAATAGTATAGGGTTTGCTGCTCAAGCAGGGGGTTGGACTAGAAGACCTCCCAGGTCCCTTCCAGCTCTGTTATTCTATTGTCCTGCTATTTCTCTGGGCCAATCTGTTGTGTATACTCAGGCACTTAAATCTCAGGTACTTAAAAATCATTGACGGTTTCCCCCCTAAGCCCTTAATCTGTCTCTCGCTCAACTCCCCCTGCTATTTGTCCCAAGGCAAGGATCCCACCACTCCCAGGTCAGTCCCTCCCAGGGGGATTAGGTAGGAAGGAAGCAGATGCTGGTAAATGGGAAGGAGAGAGAAGGGGGTCCCTGTCTGAACAGGAGGAGAGCCAAGGCTGAACAGAGCCCCCTCCTTCCCCTTTCCGTAACCTGATCTGCTTTTGGTTACCTCCAAGTGATTGGAGGAAGTCAGGGCGAGAGCCTGCGGTGGGTCTGGCTGGCCCAGAGGGGGCTTAAGTGTTTCTGGGTGTGTAGCAGCCTGTTAAGCCCTGCCTGATCAGCTTCCTTCTTCCTCTTCTGCTGCAGGACTTTCCAGGCAGCCCTTGGCGGGAGACGATGGCGGAAAGCTCAGCCCAGTGCCCCAGTAGCGAAGGGAGGAGTCTCCAGCCAGCAGGACTTACCCCAGCCTCCTAGCCAGCCAGCCAGCTGGCCATTGACCAGGTCCTCCGACGGTGCTCTGGAGCAGCTGGAGTGAAAGAGCCCCCTCGAAAGCAATCCATGGCTCTGAGGAAGGTTGCCGGAAGCCTTAATTTTATTTACACATCCGCTGGTTAATTCGGAGGAGAGCCCGTGCCTTGCGGGGGGGGGGGA
>BHFT01042342.1:0-12373 GCA_004320025.1 Laticauda laticaudata
CTCCTCCACCACCACCACCACCACCACCACCACCACCATTTGTTCAAATGCAATTAGAGTTATATCCTTGGAATATTGTATGAAAAACTGTGCCTTGCAACTCCTGTGCTGTCCATGGGCTCTTGGCTTGTTGATTTGTTTATTAAATTTATTCACCATCCATCTCGCTTACATGTGATTCTGGGCAGCCTACCATCTTTCTTTGGCTTCCGAGAGGTCCCCCCTTCACTGTATTTCATTTAAATTTAAAATTAGATTTAATCAGAAACAAAATAAAAAAATGAAGCTGCCATGAGCCGATTTCTGCAGACACCTCATAAATCCAACAATACTCTAATAAGGGTGTTATTAGACATAAAATCTTCTTAGAAAAAGACAAAGATGACTGAGAGCATTTTAATGGATTTTACTTCATGGTTAATTAGAATGTTTGTGGTCACATTCAAGACAGCCATTTTCTTCGGTACTTAGCAATGTGTTCTGAAACTGTCAGTGTACTCCATTGGTCCCAAAGGACTGGAAATCCCTGAAGAATTATTATCATTATATACCTCTTATCAGGGAGGAATAGATCTTTTTTCTACAATTTTATGAGACAATCTCGAGGCTGCTTACTAGTTAAAACCACATCACCATTGGGCATCCATCAGATAGCGATAAAGAGCACTGTATGGTTTAGTCCTATTATTTGTGACTAAAGACTTTTCTCTAGCTCCTTCATAGATGCATGAAATGTATTGATGAGAGATGCAGAGGATGCAAATGATGGATGCTACAGCACTCCCTTTGGAAAAATGGGATTGGGGTTATTTAGAGCTCTTTCCAATGAAGTACCAATTATAATAATAGCATAGCTACTTCTGCTGCCTGCAGTTTGGCAGTTCGAATCTCACCAGGCTCAAGGTTGACTCAGCCTTCCATCCTTCTGAGGTGGGTAAAATGAGGACCCAGATTGTTGGGGGCAATATGATGACTCTGTAAACCATGTATTTAGGGCTGTAAAGCACTGTGAAGTAGTATATCAGACTAAGTGCTATTGTTATTGTTATCTGGAGGCTGTTTGCTGCTCCTTTTCAGATATGAGATTGCAATATTCTCAATGGGAACATTCTTAGGGACATTTGGTGCAATAGTTGTACCCATCATTCATTTCTATGAAACCCAATTTATTTTCAGACTGGTTAATTTATGATTTATCTAGACTCCCACACCCACAAAAGACAACCAAACAACAAACTGAATGGGATGAAAATTGAAGCACTAAATAGGCAGAGCTGAGGCTTGGCTGAGAAGCCTTTTATATTCAAACAAAATTAGATTATACATTACTGCCAATTTAAGAGCTAACTGATGTTAAATATGTCTTTTGCAATAGCATCAAAACTTTGAGGGAAAAAATGAAAACAGACCTAATCTGGTTTCACAGCAAATGGAAAATGTACTGTAGGTTTAAGCATTTCTCAGCCAAATGCAATTTTTAAGAGCAAGGGAGACCACTGGTTTGCTGAAAAGACAATTTTAATTCATTTAATTAATTTCAGTCTCTATTGTTGTTAATGGGAGATTTCATATCACTATACAAAACAGGTATGTAAAACACATCACTGTATAAAACATGCATGTGTGAGTTATCTTTATTCCAGAGTTGTGATGTGGGAAAAAAAATTAATTCTCAGATCTCCTATATGCTTTAGTTCTAGACTTGGTTAGGTAGCAACAAGATTGGCTTTTATTTTTTAAAAATAATACAAGGGAAACATTAAAGGCCAATTACCAGAGTTGATCCTCTCTCCCCCAATTGTTAGGTTCACCATTGTGTACCAGTAGCACATTACTGGGAATGCTGCATTGATACTACAGTCTTTTTGCAGTCCCTCAAACCATTGATCAGAAGGCTGAGTATCTTTCATTTCCTGCACCACTTCTCTTTTCCAAGCGAGCTTGTCTTTTCCAAGAGAGAGAGCTTGTCTTTTCCAAGACAAGCTAAGAATAAGTCTACAGTAGTGCACAGTCACCAATACTGTTGAGTGATTGGGTAGCAGTCTTTTTTTTTTAACAAACTTTATTGATTACAAAACCAAAATATCAAACAAACACAACACACAGAAGAAGAAAGAAAAGAAATAGAAAAGACTGCCATCAGGAGCGAGTTATTTACTCCCTGACGCGCGCACGCGAAAACACCACCACAATCTTGGGCTAGAAATCCCCTCAGCCACCCCCTGAGGAAAGCTCAAAATCTAACCTTGCCGCCACAAACAGGCCACAATCCTCAGAACTTGCTTGAAGAATGCTCCTTCACCTCCTAGGAATTCGAACCATCCTCTTTCAGCGAGCTTCCACCACCACTTTGGTGTTACACTGTCTACAGTGGCATTTCCTTAAGGGCACTGAGTCTGACCCTACGTTCCTATGCTGCCATCACATCTCTCATCCATTCAATCGCATCACTGCTACTCTGGCGACTCAGTCAAAATCTCCCTACATCTATCCCCTCGTGCCCACGACAACTACTGCCCTTCGAAAGATATAAGATAACTATTATATCCCTCCACTCCCCAATCCTTCAGAATATAATAAAAACCCTATCGTAATGTCTCGATATGTATAATATGGATCAATAAGAGTATACTATCTTGAAGTATGCTTGGAGAAAGGAAGTACCAAAATTAGTGAACCTAACAGTGCATGCGAGATAAGTGCAGTAATACATAAGGATTCTGGATAGAACCCAATGGAATCGAGAAGAAGCTGTTGTTTGTCTTAGCACTCTTCATTACTTACCAATGAGGAGTCCAAACTGCTCGGTAACACAATCCCTACTACATATACCTCTGTGCGCTTTACAATAACCTACCCCACGACTCAGTCCTATTAGTAGTTACAGCAAATACACCTCGCTCCCACCCCTACATAACACAAAGCCATTGTCATAATCTGAGACAGACATCATGGTAGTTACAAGAGCTACAAATAGCCTCTCTCTTCTTCTCTCCTCCAAAAACACCTGTGGTTTTTCCAAAACACCAACCACATGTACCTACTGAACAAGCCACACATTTAAGCATCTTGCCAATAGTCTGCGAGCACACAAACAAAGTCCAGATAAGCCAGATAGGAAAGCTAAGTCCTAATGCATGCATTTCAACATAACTTCTCTGAGTGTGAACGAGAGAGAGAGAGAATACTCTTCCAGCGTCACAGTGATATCTGTTCTCTATGACCCTGCCACATGTGGAGCAGCTAATCCTGTTCACTGATTTTCGCATCGCTAACAAGAAGGAAGAACACTTATCCGAAAGCATGACAAAAGAAACTCCTTGCAAAACCAGAACGTGATAGATTCGAGAGAGAAACAAGCACCGTAGGACGATGCGAAGAAGAGAGAGACAGGACCAATGAAAACTCGCATAACATAGAAAAAAGGACTGGCCAAAGGTCTGCTGACTGATCTATTGTAGAGAGAACCAAGATCCCTGTTGGATAGAGAAGAATCAGAGCGATGTAAAAAGTAATAAGTGACGGAAAGTAGAGAGACGTGACAGCCATAATGCCACCACAGGCACACAACGGACGAGAGAGAAATGAAGGGACAGCGAGACTGATCACATTGTTGGTGGGGATAGAAGACTTACTCGCCGAAATAAGGAGCACCAGAAAACAGAACACACTATAAGTATTATGCATGAAGAGGGAGCAGAGAGAAGAGAAAGGACCGAGAATAAATATGAGAAAAAGAACGAGATGAAGAAAAGAAAAGAGTGGACATAGACGGAAGCAGCAAATGAGAATACAAGAAAAGCAAAAAGCTAGAATAAAAGAGCACACAGGAATCCAAAGACAAAAACAACGGATAGACACACAGAACAAGGACATTGATGGAGAGAAACAGTGCACCAAAACGTAAAAAAAAGAGTAACCATGGAGAAGGACGAGTGAGGAGACTATGTAATATAGAAGATACCCAAGTACTGTGAATGGTGTAGCACTCATAAATCAGATTACATCTGACAAGAGCGCGCGAAGCGGAGGCTTATTATGAGAAGTTCAAAACACCAAGGAGACGAAGGAAAGATACGAAACCAATCAGATTTAAGCAAGTTGTCGCACAGCAGCACCCAAAAAAGCACATAATGCAGTAGTCCAATGAAATAATGATATAGGTATATCTAAGGAGGTGAGAACATCCAAGTACTCATAGGAAGTTGAGACTAATAAACCTTAGGGCCAGCTAGCTATCTCATGTATATGACTCTTACCGTAAACCAGATACCACCATCTGAGTTTTACCGTCCACAGGTCAGACTCCACCAGTAGTTATGGTCACCTTCCTGGGAAGCCCTAAAATTAAATAGGAAAACCAGAACACAATAAGTAATTGATATTAAGTTAATTCTAGATACAAAGTGCCGCAAATGGAGAAGTATCTGGAGCACAATTACCTACACGATGTAATGGGAGAGAGCACACTGGGGACTTAAAACTATATTAAGCTAAAAAAACTCGATAATGTCTCACTTGGGACACTCGAGAACATTCCGATCGAACTAGGGTACATGTGCCAAATTGACGAGAAGTCGAACCTCTTATGAGATTGGGCGAGAGTACTGACAGCGGTATAAATGCTCACGCGTCTCTTAGTCCAAAAATATTTGTAGTTGGAATCGTAGCCCCATTATTATGCCACCTGAACTATTGCCATCAGAGATGTCAAGTCTATTATTAATCTAAAAAGAGTCACCTGTCGATAGGACACTAGAGACACACAGAGGACCTAGGCAAGGAGTGTGATAATCGAAAATCTGAAGAGCAACGGAGAGATTTACAAATGTGCGTAAGTCTTGAGGAAAAAATCAATGCTGAGACAAAACGTTTTCATTGACCCTTAAGTTAATGAACCAATAACACACTTAACTTAAGGCCCGGTCCCCACTGGAACCTCAGGCACTTTTATCTAGTCTCATAAGAAGAGGATTTATGTAGAGACATGGAGAAGAGCTTTGCCCCATCCATTGTACATACAAGCCCTATTGCATTGACCGTTTGTTACTCACTGCATACAGCGTTTTTATATGACATAGAAGTACGAATCTCCCGTGAGAGACTTGCCCAAACTTTATCGTATTTCACTCCACCACTGCATAGATAATTGTTGGTAAGTCCTCCTGCATGCGCTAATAACGTATTGCGAATGGAATAACTTTCTGGCGCGGGTATCTTAGTGATCTTAGCATCACAGACCCTAACTATATAGGTCGCTCTAACAAACAACTCGTATCTATATCTGTTTAAAATCTCCTTTAGCAATTATCACTTTAAAAGATTATGTTCACTTGTATGCGACTTCTTCAACACCGTCAGTTTCAGTGCAGAAAACCCATGCGAAACTCCATCCTGCTGCAGCTTCCCGAAGAACGTATCCCTCAAATTCTTCTAATACAAAGAATAAAGAAAACAATTTAAAACAAATAATAACCTAAATGGATACGCAATGTTGATTTAATTCAATATTATTATTAAAATTCTAAAATGTTTGATTGACTGGTCCTTAAAAATATCCAAGAAGAACTTCTGGGATGCAGGTATAAAAAAAAAAAGGGCATAAGAGCCGGCAGAGAACAAGCTAAACCTACTCCAGAGCGAAAACTAATTGCTACACGAAGCGAAAGATGAGCTGAGAAGATATGACCACGAAATATTCAGAAATGATATTAAAGCGTATGAACCGACCACATCACTTTTCTGTAATAATCAAGAGTATTCCTAAAATGGACAAGAGTGCACCAATTTGTAAATTTCTAAGCAATCAAAGAGGGGACAGTAAAAGTGGTTGCTTGAACTGTGATCAGTATATAAGAAAAATAGTTGGCCTTCAATGAAGGCTCTTTACAAGTATGTCAGAAAGCCCAAATATGTGCAGACAATGCCAATCTCTGAATAAAGATCTATTAGAGATAGCGAGGATGCGAAGAAGGAGACAATCAATTCTATGGGAACCGAGTGCTTTGTGTGCGTCACATGTCTCAAGTGAGGACCCCCATACAGTCCCCTAATGAGTGTCTGCCATCCGTGCATTATTCCATGATTGACTTAGCTCCTCCTACAAATCTATAATCAATGCTAACTCTCCCAGCAAACAACAGTAAGCATTGGTCAGATGGAGTCTAACCCAGATTTTATTTCAAAAGAGGAAGAGCGCCATAAACATACCTGGTATTAAGTGAAGCAAGGATAACACAACTTAAAACTATAGTGTTGTATATCAACTAGAACAGACATTATATTAATCCTTTCAGTTCTTACGAGAGTAATTATCATTTTAATTATACTTAATACAAATTATTGCAAATATGAATCCCAGTTAAAGTTTTAATCTATAAGTATATTAGAACGGTAAAATAAACAATAAATAATACTACACAGATCATACTGAAGGCATAATCATCAGTCACTAGAACGGATCACTCATGTCCCAATCTGGTCCACTGTTAGGCGCTCAGCCACATACGCAGGAACTGTGACTATACATAGACCTGGTTCTGAATGGCCACCATTTGGTGTGCTCTGGGCTCCCCGAGAGGGTGACCAGGGAACATAGGAGGTGTGTTCAGGCGGACAGCTATTGAGTAAGCTTCAATTCAGTCCATGAGGTGCAGAGGCCCACTTCATTCAAGCGAGACCTTGAGAATTCAGGACATGCTAAGAAGATAGACGACGCAGTATATTGCTCCTCATTGTGCGCACGAGATGCTAGGAGCATGTGTGCTGGAAGGAATGATTCGGATGTCGCTTCGTTTGTTCGATGCTTCGTCTTGTCTTGCCTAGCTTTGGTGAAGATCCTGGCTATTCGGTATGGTCTGCCGCGTAGATGTAACCTGTCCTAGCTACTTTAAGAGGTAATGGCCTGTCTGCTTCGAGCGAAGGGAAAGACAGATCACGATCAAGATACGCCTGTTATCCTTTTTTTCTCCGGAGCTACAGACCCTTTCCGTGCGTTGATGGATAGAGGGGCATTGTATGATAATGGCGCCTTTGTCGGATAGGCCGTAGATTAATCAACTCTTGTATGCTTATTTATGACATTTAGATGACATGCAGGTACCTTATTCTGATGGTCACTATTTTTGTACCAGAGATTAGAGCTTGCATCGTTGAGCATCAATTCTGAGGTGTTTTCTGCAGCAATATATGAGCGTTGAGCGAATCCTATCAGCGGGCTGCATAGCACCTCAGCAGAGCCAAACGCATGCAGTTATATTATGAGACGTTATCCTTACAGAGTTCGTGGCAACGTGTCCCCAGGGTCCTGGCTTCTATCGCAGCGAAAATGAAAATGTAGTAGTCGCATCACTGGCCGAGATGGTATGCTTTTGCACTTCATGCGTCCCCTGATGATTGATGTAATAGTTCTGTTTGCTCTGGCTCTTCATTGTGTCTTCTGATCTTCAAATAGCTACACTGGTTGTCTCTGCCTTCACTACATTCTCCGCTCTCTTCTGCTCTGCAACGGACGGTAGCATTGTGGGCGGAGTTGGGGGTCGGCAGGTAGATGCTGCTGCTCGCTAATGGCGATCTGTTTCTGAGCTGGCATGTCTTTTGCGCTATATTAGTGACAAGAGCAGGGCGCCTCTCTAATCACTCCTCCCATCGGGAGACACAACTCTTGTGGCCATGGGGAGGCGTATCCTGTTATGAGTTAGAGTACTCTGCGTATCGCGAAGCACTGTTTACTTCTATAATGACAGCTAGGAGGGGCGATAATTTGGGCTACTCTCCTGATTGAAGAGAGTGCGTGAGTGGCTGGCGTTCGTGTCGGGATGCATAGGCAGAGGGTTCTGCCTTATTAGCCTTCGTTGGTGACATGACGTCCTCCTCTCAGAAAACTGCACTTTGGCTTAGCTTATCAGATACTCCCGTCATCTTGAGCTTTGACAGACCTGCCCTGGTCGCCGTCTTCTTCTCTGAGTGTGTATGCTTTGCTATTTTCACTGTCTTTTTTAGGTTCCTCAAGTGTGCATGTGCTTCGCCATCTCAAATGAGTACTTGTTGCAGTGTTATTCTTCTATATCAGAGGTTCTCCTGCCGTGAATGCCAATATATTGTCACTCTGTTGCACAGCTGTGTCACTTGTGTCTTCTTTCTTCTTCTGGGATCGCGAATTTACTCTATGATGGGAATACTAGTGGCCGTTCTGTCCTGCTATCATCTAGTGATTAGTTTCATATTCCGTATTCTCCTCAGCCATTCGTCATCAGTAGTTTCACAAATTCCTCATGCTCACCTACATATATTAATGTGAGAGTGGTTATTTGGCCTGTTTCTTTCTCTCCTCTGCAACTTCCCTTAACGGAGTCCATTCTTCCCTTCTCCTAGATGTATCTGAGCGGTCTTTGGGATCTTTTAGCCTTGTGCATAGGGTTCTTCTATTTCTAGAGAGGCTTAGTAAAGTCATTCAATGGATGCTTGAGCAGACACTGGCTTTGAGGGCCTGAGGTATTAGACTTGTGATAACCTTCCGCTCTACAAGGAGAAGCAGCATGCGACAGTATATCAGCACAGCAGCAGACTTCAGAAGTCACACGAGTTCGCCCCAGGCGGGGCGCGGAGTATGCTGTGATTTACTGGCCTACTCCTCTGCGCAGGAGCTTGAACGAGTTAAGGCACCGCGTCGCTTCCTCCTTTTTCCTGATGTGAGTGTGTGTGTGTGGTGATTGAAA
The DNA here is from genome assembly GCA_004320025.1 of Laticauda laticaudata. Lineage (NCBI taxonomy): Eukaryota > Metazoa > Chordata > Lepidosauria > Squamata > Elapidae > Laticauda > Laticauda laticaudata. The sequence goes on from BHFT01042342.1 coordinate 8,718, forward strand.
CAATGGTGTTCGCTGCCAAGACGATGTAGTGTGGCAGCATGTGCTTCTTGTTGGTAGTTGCGTTAGCTGCGATGCGTCAACAATTGCTTGCCCTGCATTCATTTTAATATCCGCCAGCGAGCTGACAACAATCATACTCCCTGCATGCCGCATGTATGCTTTGTGCATCACGATTAAAGCATGACAATCCTCTACGCAGATCGAATACCTTCCTTTGGCTTTTCACTTGTAATAGGCCGTCGTGCGTATTCATAAGATCCAATTCTGGCTTTCAATCGAGGCTGTGGGCATCACGTTTTTTTTGGCAAAAACCCTCTTCCAGGCACTAATGCCACATAATGCGAACCTCGACTATTGCAAAATTCTCGCCCCTGAAATACGCTCTTAATTACGGGAGGAAAATTGTCATAAACATGTCCATCCCTGCTCTACTCACAATTCTCAATCGGAGTTCCATATGAACATCTTGTTTAAACCATCCACCGCTGAGCTGTGAGCGCAGTAGATGGCAGGCTAACAGTAACTGCACATACTAACCCCACTTATCCAATTTTTCCCCGTTCTGTTTATGCCAGCAAATTCTGCAGCAAGCTTTGTTTGGGAGGCAGCGAGTGATAGGACTAAAAGATGAGATGAGCCAACCCGTACTCTCTGGGAGTGGGGGTTGGTCGAGTAACTATTTGGGGCTTTGTCGCTGCGTGTCTTCTATGCATTACTGTTTAATTTTGGAAAAAAAAAAGGTTTTGCGGTGATGCCGCGGGGTTGGCTTGGACAGTGGCGGCTCAAGTGGGGGAGAAACTGGGCCTTTTTAAGTTGAGCTTAGAACTTCAGATAAATCTCAAGTGGTGTTCTCTAAAGAAAAATTATAGAACGGACTGTTTCATCGGAGGGGAAGGAGTAAGGAATCGACATGATAGCTCCTTGTCAGCATCGAAAACTGGCTAATCACAGAGGAAACAAGTGGGTCAACTTATTAAATTAAGAAATACCTGATGCAGGCCAGGAACATCGTGGTATCTCGATATGTGATGTAAACAAACAATAAAAGCCAGAACTTCTGAGGAGAAACCAAATTTTAATTCCTCACAGTAATAGGACATTTACATGTTAATGGAAATGCTTTGCGCTTTAGGAAGTTGTGGGTTGCCTCCATCACTTGTAAGATCTTTTTAAAGAACAGTAGATTGGGACAAGCCAATTTTTCCAAGTAATGGAATATTTCCTGCCATGTAGCAGGTGGAGTTGGATTTGAAAAATGGACATCCTAAGAGGTGCATATTCAAATCATATTATTCCGATGAACTTGTTCCTTTCATTGTCTTATCTTTCTTGAGCGAGATACATTGATTCGTGCTGATGATGAAAAGGGATGGGCTTTTTAATCATGGCCATCTGCCCATGATATACTTAGAATAAATCATCCCCCTACAGATTCGAACTGCTCCTAATCATAAGGTTTATTACCAAAGAGCTTTCTCATCCTGGAAGAAGTGGAAGTATTACAGCAAAGATAAGGAACCCCAATATAAGTAACGTTTCATTATTTGAGTTTTTGGATATTTGTGATTCTCTGGTTTGGTTGTTCCCATAAATAAACACATGATAATAGATATAATTGAAATAGGTAAATTTGCCTGTCTTGTATCTATAGAAAGTAAACACTAGCTTATATGATACAAAGAAAATGTGCACTCTGCCCGCAAGGAACAATGGGGTTCTGAGTCATATGACGTTTATGACTGGAAAATTAAACCAAAATATTTTGAGCTTCTTCATATTTTTTTTATTTTTTTTTTTTTTTTTTTTTTTTTTTTTTTTTTATTTCTATTTTTTTTTTTTTTATTCTTGTCAACACAATTGCTTAACAGTAAATTTTGGCAATCCACATCCAAAGTATGCCTAGCAAAAAAAAGTTAAGCATCTGTTCACCCCCAGATCAGATGCTGGTCCAGTAATGTTTATTGGATTTTTTTTTTTAAACACTGTCATCTATACCAACAGACTAGTCCATAAACAAATAAATGGGTATGAATCCGTGGCCTAATATGCCCTGGAAATCATAGATGAATACTAAAATCATTTTATTCTTACTTAGCCTTGGCCGTATTCGCTCTAGTCTACAAAGGCTCTAAAGTATGTGGAATTATTTAAAGGCCATATTGTTCATAATTATACAATCATTAGCACCAATGTGGATAATGCATCAACAAGGAATATGCAACAGTAGTTTACTAAGGTTCAGTGGAATAGAACTTTTAACATTAAATATCACTCATACTCTTGGTCATAGATACTGACCAGAAAATTGCTTGCCGCAATATCTCTTGAGCAATTGAAGTCCTACTGGGTTCTAGACAGTAAACCATTCTGTCCTAGGCTATATTCGAACATTACATTTCACCCCTCCCCCTCCATGATGGGCTACTCAACTAAATGAATCTAGAATTGTAGCTGGAGAGTAATAAGAACTTGACCCTCTACCCTTCCTTCAAATTGGAAAATATTAAAACAAACCAATTTGGATGCTCCAAAGCATGGAGCCGATGAACTCCAAATAATCTAGATTTAATAAAATGAAAATTACCAAACGAGTTTTCTTTGATGGCTGCAACACTTTTAAAGCATGGCAAGACGTCTCCTCAAAACAGGGGGCTACAAGAGACGGAGTGTATGCACTGCTAACGAAACAGATTTTTTAGCCCAGATCAGAAAAAATATTTGCAATGTATACCCAAATGCACAACCAAAGAGATTAATTTATTTAGTCCAGATAAAAAATGATAAACGTAAAATTTACTAATTATTTACTAGAGACGGAATTAGACAGGAGATGGTAGTCAAAGCAACATGATAGCTTGGAGTCAAGAAACATAGAAGTAGCATTAAATTATCTAAATTGGGAAAAGGTTTGAAACTAGCATATATAAATAATTACAGAAGATCAACAGCTTAAAAGAAAATGCCTAATAATTGTTAGGTTTTTATAGCTGCCACTTTCCCCCCTTGAGAATAGCAAAATAATGTCTTCCCTAAACATGAATCCGAGATTGCTGAAAATGGTAAAAAAAACACGGCATAATTTTCATGAGGTGGTGCCCTGACAGCTTGAAGCCAAGTTACTGAAAAGAATAAGAAAAGTGGTTCGAAGGGAAAGTAACGGCACAGAGGCAAATATGAATTAAAAGCCAAATATCTTCATGGGGAATAACATTAGAATAGAGAGAGGGATGTGTAAAAATGGTCAATATATCATATGATGCAATATATCTTACTGAGTTCGGCCAGGGGAGAATAACTTTACACAGGTTTGGAAACAAGCAGAGTATCCCGAGCATAGTGACTGTGTCAGGGAAATAAGACAGCCTTGGCCAGAGATGGACAAGTTAACCTTAAGCACTTAGATTAAGAGAAAAAAGACACATCAGGAACTATTATAGAAGGCTGTGGAAAGGCTGGTATGACACTGGATATGAACTAAAAAATAGAAAATATATTAGTTTTTAAATAAAATTAGTATGAAATGTCAATCATAATTATTAGTATTCGCATAAGATGTATGTGTATAAATGATCACCAATATGTGACTACACACCCAAGGGACCCATAGACTGTCGATAGTAGAATAGGTGTAAGTTTTTTTTTATCATTTTCCATTT